>JBBBDQ010002084.1:1347500-1460000 GCA_037127315.1 Ascarosepion bandense
AGCGAACAGTTATTAGACAAAAGAAAAAGATAGTAAGTATGTACGATAACTAGAGCCGACAGCAAATTATGACTACACATCGCCTACTATGCTTGGATTTCGTTCAGGGCAAGACAATTGCAAATTTTTCTTTTTTGAAATTTTTCAAGATTTCTTCCACACATTTTTTTTTATTACCGTTTGTTTTAATCCGCTGATTAAAAACACTGAGGGTTGATTGTATTACTCTGCTCTTTGTGTGACCAGTTTAGCCGCGTGTTTTTGTATGGTGCCATTGAACAGCGTCTACAATCGATTTGAAATGTAGACATACCGTTTCACTCGAACGATTCAAGCTTTCTTTGCAATCGTGTAAAGGTTGCAACGGGTAAATTCTCGCTATTTTATATCTTTTTATTTCGTAGTAGGGTCAGTTGAGCCCCGTCTGTGAAACAAACAGCACCATGATGTAATTCACTCCGCCAGAAATTTGGAAACAGCGTGATGTACTGCTTTGTATTCGCGCCGGAAGCTCCAATACCAACATTTCATTTTCATTTGGGTATCAATCTGAAGACAGTGCAGAGGATTATGAAAGAGTTAGATGAGTCTAATGGTGATTACGAAGGTGTTTGAAGTGATCACTAGTGATGACGACGTTATGATTCTATTCATCTTTTCCAGAGCCTCAGCCTCAACACGGAGTCCTATATCAGGTGTCTTGGGGAGGTAGTGCTACTCTGAGTCAAGGGGGTGGCTGCTGAAAGACCCTATGTCTGGCAACAGGACTCTATGTTATATACTGCCGCTGGATCTGGAAAAACAACGAGGAACACGTATATATAAAAATTTAGTCTTATATTTTTATTCTTCGACGGTGATGGTTGTGTAGAGCAGGGAAATAGACAGAGAGAGAGAGAGAGAAAGAGAGAGAGAGAGAGAGAGAGAGAGAGAGTTCGCTCATACGAAGAAGCTCTAGGGAGTCATTAGCCAGTTTCTGTATCTTCACCCAAAAATTTTAGACTTCATATAGTCTTAAAACTCACATGCGACCCACATGGCCACGTCTCTTCACCCACGCATTTTTGATATTTCGTATTGTTGCCTTTATCAACGACCGGATGTATTTGCTTAAGCACATCTATATCACTTTGTCGACTCTATCTACGGCCGGATGTACCTGTCAAATACAACCGCCGTTCAAGGTAATGTATTTCATCTGCATCACGCCACACATACAGGAGGACACAGTCATGGCTGTCAGACAATTTCTGCGACCACATCACCCCTTATATCTGGCCACCTAACTCTCCAGACAGCAACCCCCTTGATTATTATGTGTGGGTCGCAATTGAGCGATTGATTAAAAAACACCAAAGATGAACTGAAGGCAAGAATTATGGCAGCGTTCACTAACTTAAACAAGGAGACTGTCCAGAAGAGGTGCAGGAGATGCTGAAGTAGTCTGGAGTCCATGGTTGAAGTCAATGGAGATTTTATTGAATACATTTACTCTTCAGTATTTCAAGGTATTTATGTGTAATTTTGGTAATTATATATTTTAAAATGAGATGTCAGTGTCATTTTCATTTTTGCATAATTTAGAGAAATTTAACCATCGCCCCGTCGATAAAAATAAGTTAAGCTTTTTCCGTTCCTTTTTAATCATTTAACTCCAAGCAAGCCAATAAAGCTACTTAGATGCGAGGCGTCACAGAGTGCTAAAAACTGTCATAAATCACACTATTAAAGAAAGAAAACAATAAATAAAAGAAATTAAGAAAACAGAAGATAACGATTGACAAGCATCTAAATTTTTAAAGATCTAAGTTGGCTTGGAAGTAAGAAGCCGGAAGAGAGTTCCGCAAGCGAGGATAGAGGACACTTTTAGCGTAGAACTTACTGTTACGTATATCCATTCCAAAAGTAAAATGATGAGACCTTGTTGTCAATTTAGTCAGTCAGTTAGTTAAGTGCTATACGTGATACACGCTTGGGCGATCATGTCTCGAAAGAGATATGACTGACTGGGCAGAAGATTATCCCGCAGTAGGTTTCCATTGCTTTCTGCGGTAGACTGGTTGCCGACCAAGGCTATAGAACCCAATCTATCCTGCTATTTAACCCATAACTGGAAGGAAAAGACGGATTAATACCTTTCCCACGGGTATTTGCGCGTAAGTGAATACAATGGATTCAACTGGAATTCGAACTCGGCTCCCCCGGTTTCTCGTTCCGAGCCGATATCCACTGTACCACAACGCACATACTGTGCTTAAATTAATAAAATCTAGGCATCATAGAGGAAAGTTCATCAAAACAATGACCGTGAAAAATATTTATAGGAAAGTCACAGGGAAGCTATATTACAACATTAGGAATGTGACTGGAGCCAAGTTGCCAGGTTAGAACGAATAACATTGCATATCCGTCTTAGGATTTTATCAATAATTTCTAAATATATAGCAAGAGCACTAAACTAGATGTGTCTATATTGATATGTGTTTGACTTGGAGATGAACTAAGAAATAATGTTTGAACAAACCTGATTTAATTCTTTGTCATATGAAATTCGAAGTTCATTGCATAGATACTCAAAGGCAGACTAATTATAAATGTGTCCAATATGAATAGAATTTGTTTTTAAAATATTGTTAATAACACAGTAGAGAAATAGGAAGATTCTGTTTTAAATACATAGAGAAAAAATTAGTGTCATACAATGTTGTAGAAATAGTGAAAAGCTTGGCTAGATACATTTTTTTTTCAGTAAGTATAGTCTAAGAATGCCAATTTAAATTAATCAGATAAAAAGTCACCGAAAGAAAATATTAAGGTGTTCCTCTACTGCTTAGAGATATTTTTCTACCTTGACTGCAACTTGTCAATTCCTTTTCCAAAGAATTCATTATCAAATAAATAATTACAATCATACAAAACCTCACCTTGATTCTGTTTGTAGTAGAAGGAGATTTACTTGTAAATGGTTGAAAAACAAATGGTAATCACTCAGAGAGGTTGGGTGAATCCATAGAATATAATATATTATATATTTTCAATTGATTTAACTTAATGTCTTAAACATGTATTGAATAGAAAATATCGCAATATAAAATAACAGGAGCAAATTAAGATTCTTGTTTAAATGATCTAATTTTAGAAAGACTCCCATAATATTGATGGTGTTTGGGATTGGTTTGGTAAAGATTGCAAACAGATCACTGAGGGAATCAAAGCTCCTCTTCATACAGCCTTGATGTGTTGCATTACCAACCTCTCGAGTAGGAGTATTATAACTCTTTATAGGATTCCTCCGTAATTGTCTTGGTGATATTAGAAAGAAGATGTAAATAGCTTTCTTTGAAATTCAATGCAATATAGTTGATATCAAAAGTAGATGTCACAGCTCACCGGAAGTCTGTCTGGAAGATGCCAATCGAGGCCGTCTCACTTCCGATAAGATCACAATCCCAAGATGATATCTAAAACTCGAATAAGAGTCGTTAGATAATTACTTCATTGGTTGTTCATTTTCACTGCTTCGCTTCGACGGTCTAATATTTTCATTCTTTCTCAATAAGTTGGAAAATTTTGAGAAAATATTTCAGCATCATTATTATGACCTTGTAGTATAATAACATAGTAGCGATACAACTTTAGATATAGTGGTACGTGTGGGTGAAAAGCCATTCCTTTACTTGCACACACACTTTCAAGGTTGAAAATGAATGTAGCAGTTATGCACTGCTATTACTGCATGAGCAAATAAAGCCGTTATGGAAGAGAACTTTGATCAAGTTTTCATTCACTAACACTTTCTGTCAACTATCGCGGCATATTAGTGATGATGCTCACAGATCAGATATATGGTAATGGAAAAGAGCACAGGTAGAAGAGGAGTCATGGTTTTCCCCAAATGCTTAAGACAAGTTTAAATATTGGCTTCTTCTTCTTCTTCTTCTTCTTCTTCTTCTTCTTCTTCTTCTTCTTCTTCTTTATGTACCGTGGCCTTTCGGACGTAGGTCATCATGGACCTTTACTTACCTTTCTCCCTTGTCACTCTTAAAAATTTTCTTTGGTTTCTCTCCCAAACTCAATTCCACCATCCACTTGCACAAGTGTGTCTCGCATTGCTTTCCCCTGTCTCTCCTTCCCTTTATCAGTTTTGTGGGTATTAGATTCTCCAAGTCCTCGTTCCTCATTACGTGTCTCAGAAACTGCAGATGTCTCTTCCTTATCGTATCAGTTTTCTTTTCGTTTTCATTCCCTCTAAAACCTTGTCGTTGCTTACATCTTCGGTCAATGGTATCCTCAGCATCATTCTGTAGAGCCACATTTATGTTGCTTCTAGTCTCTTCTTCATCTTTGAAGCGATTGTCCAGCATTCGTTGTCATATAGGAGGGCAGATATCACATAATAGTCCAGTAATATCTTTCCAACGAAATCTTCCTGTCTCTCGATACTCAACTTACTTTTGAAATGTGTCCTTGGCCGTGCAGATGCGCCTTTGGATCTTAGTGCTGCACTTTCCGTCATCTGACAGAACACTTTCCAATTATTTCCTCGATTAAATTGATTTTCTGGACGTTTGTACGACGATATTGGCCTTCTGTTATAGTCTTAGTGTTTTTATATACCGCGCACTAACGCCCTTTCTCCCTGTATTGTGCCTCATTATCAGATTTTCTGATAGAATGTTTGCGTATTGGTATATAATGACTATAACAACAGTGAGTCTTTGAGCAAATCGATCTCCCACGATTACTTTGAAATTGCAGGAAATTACAAAAAGATGTTACTACCATTATCAACCATAACAGAGTTTAACTTTGATATTGTAACACAAAAACTTCTCTCCTAATTATGCTATCAAATACCAGATAGTAACAACTTCCAATAATAAATAAAATTTTAAAAATGTAACTATATTAAATATGATTTTAAATTATTTGAATCCCATACATGACGTGTTGTATGATGAATGTTTTACTACAATCTTTTATATTTTTCTTGCTTTTTATTACACCTAAACTACATCTTGGAATAATATTTAAATTTGTTAGATGAAACATTGTCAATTATTATTAATTTTTGACTAGTATTTCTTTCATCTTATTTCTTGTGCTTTTTGTTACATTAGTTGTATTAGATACATTCAAAATCCCAGTGCACAAACTAAAGGACATCTTGTAATATTATTGGAATTTTTAGATAAAACATTTTCATATGTATTATTAATTTTGGATCGTATTTCTTTCATCTTATTTCTCTTGCTTTTCATTACTCGTAGTAATAAATCCATTTAAAATCCAAATGTCAAAACTAAAGAACATCTTTTGATATTATTTGTATACAGACGATTCAGATGTGGTTTTTGGGAGGGCTAGGAGACCACTTGATGTTGGTGACATGTTCGTAAAAATTCTGAACCTTTCAAAAGAGATTCATCCTTAAATATGAAGTTATGAAAGTAGTTAATTTAAAGAATTTAAATTATTTTAAGATAACTTTCTGAGTTGCATTTGATGTGAAAGAAATACTTTTGAAGAGTAGAATACTTTTTAGCAGATTCATCATTATTTATTCATAATTCTGGTTCATGGAAAAGTAGTGTAATGCAGATGTGGATGTGTGTTATGGTGCAGTGGATATCGGCTCGGAACGAAAAATCGGGGAACCGAGTTCGAATTCCAGTTGAATCCATTGCATTCACTTACGCTGGGGAAAGGTATTAATCCGTCTTTTCCCTCTAGTTATGGGTTAAATAGCAGGACAGATTGGGTTCTATAGCCTTGGCTAGCAACCAATCTACCGCAGAAAGCAATGGCAACCTACTGCGTGATAATCTTCTGCCCAGTCAGTCATGTCTCTTTCGAGACATGATCGCCGAAGCGTGTTTCACGTATGGCACTTAATTGACTGAGTGTAATGCAATGGATCACCGGTTTCTTTTGGTTACCCCGTCTCTTCTCTCAGAAGTTAAATACCCTCCTTCCTGCTTTAAGACGTCCTTTTTTCACACCCAGCCTAGATGCGGAGGCCGGGTAAATAAATAAATATATCTGGAGTGTTGTGTTGTAAATAACAAAGATAAATACAATGGTCTGGATAATGTGGAAGAACGAAAATATTTTATTTCAAGCTAACAGAAAAAAAAATCGGAAAGGACGGTAAAAGTATCGACAGATAAACTATTTCAGAATAATATAGATGGAGACAATTATTTGAAAAAGTGATATTTCTATTAATGATCACCCAACACAAAGATCCAGAGCCACTCAAGGTAGATGATTGATTGATAGCTGATTCGTTTTCTACGGTTTGTCGACCTTTTGCAGTTTATTTAAAACCATAGAATATTTTTATATTGTAACAATATTGGGGGGGGGGGATAATAATTATTTAGTGATACCAGTTCTACTAATTAACCTATAGCTGAGGAGAGAAAAGATGGATTCGTACCTTGAATATTCATAACTTCTAATTTACAATTCCGAAGCACAATCCATTACGCAATCTGTACATCCAAGTTTACAGCAAGTGATATTCCCAAGTGATATAGACACTGACCAGACTCGACGTTGCTTAACTTTGATGATCGTGTAGGAACTGGTGTTTCAATATGATATGACCGTAATCCACTCAAGGTAGTGGGTTACTGAATAAGGTGTGTGGTATAAATATATGAATAAGCAGTGAACATTGTGAGAATATGGAAACTAGGTAACAGTTGATTCTTTATTTGAAGAGGTTGAGATTGAAGCGTTTAAGTAATCACGCGGGAGTTTATTATATAGTAGCAGTTCTTGAGAAGAAGCTCTCCGAATAAAAGTTTCTCCTTAAAATTGGAATATGGAGGAAATAAAGAAGTCAGATATTTTCTAGAACGCTACAATGAACCGACTTCTTTCTCGGCATTTTTAGCAACATATCGTATATATGGATGTGCGTTGTGGTACAGTGGATATCGGCTCGGAACGAGAAGTCGGGGAGCCGCGTTCGAATTCTAACTGAATCCATTGTATTCACTTACGCGCAAATACCCTTGGGAAAGGTATTAATCCGTCTCTTCCTTCCAGTTATGGGTTAAATAGCAGGACAGATTGGGTTCTATAGCCTTGGTCGGCAACCAGTCTACCGCAGAAAACAATGGCAACCTACTGCGGGATAATCTTCTGCCCAGACAGTCATGTCTCGAAAGAGACATGATCGCCCAAGCGTGTTTCACGTATGGCACTTAACTGACTGATCGTATATATGAGTTCCACTTACAGTCTGTAGCGAACTTGATAATGACAAATTTTCTAGGACGGATGAAGAATATATCGGAAGAAATATTATACTAAAAATAACAAATATGAAGCTGTTAATAGGAACAGTTAGTTGAATGAATCTAAGAAATCTATCTTACATTATTTTTTCAGTTTAACATTAAATTTTCCATCCCAGATTCATTATACGTACTGTTTAACTTTTCATTAAATTTTACAAGTTGTCATTAACGAGACGTAATGGTAATGCTGATAATGGTAATTAATGAAAACATTTGGCATTCATGGACGGGACGGAGCTGCCAATACAACTTTCGACTAAAATTTATAAAATTTTTCTCATAAAATAATTTTCCAGGAAAATAGTTTTCTCAAGTACAATAGCTGTTATCGCTCTTTCCACTACTGATGGTCGTTTCCTTCCTAACCTTTTATTTGAAGAAGTGTGGGATGTCAACATTTTTATTGTGTCATTATTTTCTCTTCGAGTTCCATGTTCTACTTATTTTAGTCGTTTCTGTTCTTGGTAGCGCTTAAGTGATGAGTTTTTGTCATCAGTTACAGTTTTTGTTTCTGATTCTCTTGTGCCAGTCTTCAATCTTCAATAAAAAAAAACTCTATTTACATTATTCGGACTATTGTCCTCATCTTTGTTGCCATTTGTACGGCGTTTCAACCGTTGTACGCTGGGGTATATGATCTTTTTGAAGATCATATACTCCAGTGATTGAAATAAGGGTTCGGTTCGAAATTCCTAGCACCTGAAAAAGGCCGGAACGTAAAACGGCTGAAACATCGTACAAATAGCAACAAAGATGAGGACAATAGTCCGAATAATCTAAATAGTGTAAATACTATTTCATCTCAGAAATATAGACAAATATCAAAACCTCATTAAAACTTAAAGACAATTATTTTCGATATTAAGTTCATTAAAGAAAATATTTATTGATTTACTCCTTGTTACTGTCCATTTTGAAAAAACTTCATAATTTTATACACCCAGGACTTTTACCTTTCTCAGTAAAGACCCCATCTAGGTCTCTTGCAATCTTCCAGTGTACGGAAACTCTTTTTCACTAAGACAATTTTAAAAAAGAATAGAATAAACGGTATCGCGTATTCCCGCTTTAGAATTCTTGCAACACTCTGCTGAATTCGCAGCGGTTTGAACTTTTTGTTTTAATCGTATCACCCCGAGCAAGGTGGTAACGCCACTGATGTGCAGGGGGCTACGTAATAATGAAAAGATTGGAAAAGAGAAAGCCGGAAACCACATCCTAAACAGGGAACAAGGGATGAGCCTCTTAAGCTGTTCAATAGACGTGGGTGGGGTGTGAACCGGGCGATAGATAGATCTATCTACTCCAATGATATACCAAACACAGACAAAGGAATTCATCACTGTTAGAATACCACGTTCACGAGGTACTCCGGTCAACCGTTGACCATTCTGGCTTTGACCTTAGCATTCTGTAACACTCTTATGGAATGTTACACCTTTCCTCTTAATTAAAACTGTGCACATTTTGTCGACGGTTAGTTTAATTGGGAGCAGTACTTGTTTAAAGGATGTGCGTTGTGGTGCATTGGATATCGGCTCGGAACGAGAAATCGGGGAGCCGAGTTCGAATTCCAACCGAATTCATTGTATTCACTTACGCACAAATACCCTTGGGAAAGGTATTAATCCGTCTATTCCTTCCAGTTATGGGTTAAATAACAGGACAGATTGGGTTCTATAGCCTTGGTCGGCAACCAGTCTACTGCAGAAAGCAATGGCAACCTACTGTGGGATAATCTTCTGCCCAGTCAGTCATGTCTCTTTCGAGACATGATCGCCCAAGCGTGTATCACGTATGGCACCTAACTGACTGACTGACTTGTTTAAATCAGTTATTTATTTCTCCGGAAGGAATTCACGGTAGAAGGATTCCTTCCAAATCGGCAGCATCTCCTTTGAATCAAAACTGAATTTTGGTGCAGTCAGTGGTGGTTTATTTTGCTTGCCCCCCGATCTATTGTCCTTCACGTTGTTACCAGTGGGGATTGTGGGACTTTGAAACTGGGGTAGCACTTAGTGGCCAAGAGTTTTCTGAATAGGAGGGTGGAACTCAAGCAGCGTAATTTCTGACCAATTCTTTCACTCGGCCATAAATCACTGACTGCCTATGTATCTACCTGTCAAGTTGGAGACATTATTTCCAATTAACAGCTTCCTTCAGATATGAAAATATGACTATTAAGTCTCTTCTCTTCATCTCCCTAACGACATGTCTAATTCTATCTATCTGGTTGTTTTATTTTGTTTGTTTTTCTTTCAAACTGGTCTCTGTATGTGCCCTTAAAAAGGTAAATTATAACAGGAAACGCAGAGGAAAAAGTGCTGAAGATCAAATCATATCAAAACCAGAGACTGATTAGGTTCATAAATTTTTAAAGCTTATAAAAGGGGGGGGGGGAACCTAGGGGCCAGCCGAAATTCAAGAGGGCTTGGCTCTTTCTGCGCCCCTCCCCCTGTAGAATCACTACGAGTTATTGCGGAGTTTCTACTTTTCATCACTCGCTACAACTTGTTTTCTAAAAAGAGTATTTAAATACGATCTCATTGAATTTAACACTTATGCGGAAGTCTTACATTTAGAGTGAGTAATAGTGCTGATTGCAGACAGGGAAAGGAAACTACAAGACCTCCTACAAAAGGTAGCGGTGGAGAGTAACAAAAAAGGACTACAAATAAACTTCAAGAAAACTGAATGCATGGTCATCAGCAAAAGGTGCAACCCAAAATGCCAAATACAGGTGAGGGATACCAGAATCAAGCAAGTACAAAAATTTAAACACCTAGGAAGTGTTCTAACAGGAGATGGAAAGTGCCACACAGAGATCCGAAGGCGAATTGGCATGGCAAAAGACACGTTCCAGAAGCTGAGTAAAGTACTAACACACAGGAAAATTTCACTAGAAACAAAGAAAAGAGTGCTGGATTGCTATGTGATGTCAGTCCTTCAATACGGCAGTGAATGCTGGACAATATCATCGAAAATGAAGACAAAATTGGAAGCAGCGGAAATGTGGTTCTACAGAAGGATGCTGCGGATATCGTGGACTGAGCATGCAAGCAACGATGAGGTGTTGGAAAGAATGGCAACAAAAAGGAAATTAATACTGAGCATCAGGAAGAGACAACTGAAGTTCCTGGGACACGCAATAAGGAAGGAGAGCCTGGAGAACCTGATACTAACTGGCCAGATAGAAGGAAAGAGAGATAGAGGAAGGCAGCGGATAACATATTTGCAGGGCCTGATCAGGTGGATGAAGGATCGGGGTTGCCAGGAGTAACAGGAGCAAACATACTAAGAGCCACAAGGGATAGGGAGACGTGGAGAACCATGATCGCCTACGTCCTGAAGTGAGAGGGCACATAGAAGAAGAAGAATAGAACCAAGTTACTGAAAATGATTTTCAACGCACCATTGTGATATCTTCGGCATGTTAGCCAACTTTATATAACGTTCTCGTGTAATTTGATTTTGTGGCTATCAACTTCAGCTGGTCTTTGCAACAACAAAATACCGTCAACAAGAAATCTCCAATACAACATAACTACCAAAGTTTCTGAAACATTCGTTAAAACACAGTACCTTATCCATAAACTGCACAACTGTTTGTTTTTGAGTTTCAGTGACTTTTTTTTTACTCTTCTAAAACGCTAATTCTGACAATATCTATTTCATTCTTTCTGTTCTTTTTAAATATGCTCTGTGATATCACAGCTGTCACAATACAATCAAAATTGAACTCATTTTTAGTGGAAGTAATTAAAACTCTACTAGTCATCGAACGACAAAAGTTGTACTGACTTTTTAAACTATCCAACAGTTCGTTGCTACTAAACGGACTTCAACGCTGTTCCTTGTTTATATATATATACTAGCAGTATAGCCCGGCGTTGCTCGGGTGTAATGATAGCTTTAAAACTAATCAATGGTCCTGGAGCTTAGACTCTTTGGACGTTGGCACGAAAGACTAAAAAGTTGTTTTCAGTTAAAGCGAAACCGTAGACTGAAAGAAAAATGAATGGATGTAAGTCAAATTTTGATTTCCTGATATCGATATCAAATAAATTTTTTCGTTGTAAACTGAATTTTGAAGGCTAAATAAGTCCTCTGAGTAAATGGTATCATGAGTGAGACTAAGAACTACAATTATACCTACTTAGAGCCAAGCCCGAAGCAAAAACTAAAATAAAAGGCCTGAAAAAATACAGACATACAGGCAGATAAACAGACACTCACACAAACAAACATCTTGCCTTATATATATATATATATATATATATATATATATATATATATATATATATATATTATCGATTTTCTGCACTATTGTAAGAACTGCAATCTTGAAACTTCTGAATATCGTTTCTAATATCTTTGTCTATGAGCGTATGAAATTTGATTAAAATCGGACCACTCCTTCTATAACCCGATTTTTTCGATTATCGACTTTCGATATTTATCGGGGGTACCTCGACACAAAACCTAGCTAAGTACACTCGCAGACGCTTATAGTACAACTGCGTAAATTTTCAAGAAAATCGGTTCAGCCGTTTCGGAGTCTATAGGTAACGGACACACACACACACACACACACACAAAATTCCATTTATAAATAAGTTTGGATTAGATAAAAATATAACATATACTATAACGGCATATAAGCTTCTTCTCAAGAAAAGTATTCTCAAAAACGTATTTATCATAAGAAACAACAGAATCTGATATTTACTTTTCCCGGAGTCATTCGGTTCATTTTCTATGTTTGGTAATTTATCGAAACAGGAGACATTAAAATGACTCAGCTTACCGTCTTTGATTATGACTTGGCGAAGTAGATATGAACTGACTCAGATTTTGGTATGAAGTGGTCAAACTACGTGCGAAACTTTCAACTGTTAAGAAGAGAAGAAATTCAAATAACTCCAAATTATTCTTTATATCAGTCATTGTGAATTTTTCACTTATTAACTTAAAGGATGTTATAAATATTATGTTAATATTATGTGAACACGTTTGTCACGTCTTGGCATTGTAGCCATCGGAGATCTGTATTTATGACTATAACAAGAAAAAAATATGTATACAGAGACATGACAAAATTAAATAGATAATTTTTTGTACATGTCGATTTCTTCAACGATTCAAAGTCCTTGACTATATTATTCAAATTAAAATTACATTAGCAGATTATAAGTTTTATTGCTTCAGAAATTAAGTTTATAAAATCTGCTATCTTCCTTAGTAGGGTATCTGAAGATCAATTCAGTCGCTAATGAAAAAACAAAATCTCAGAATTTCAGAAAATATTATTCTGAATTAACATTAATTATCCGATTTAGTCTTCTAAAATTGGAGTAACGGTAGACTAATGGATAGAAGCTCGAGTTGAGGAACTGGAAACCCGAATTCGAATTCCAGTCCAGTCAAGTTCAAGCACATTCATTTTGATAACCTTGGGAAAAGTATAAATCCATTTCTTGCTATGGAGACTGGATACAATAGCCTTAGTTGTCAACAAGTCTAGAAGAAGAAAAATTCTGCCTTATAGGTTCTGCCTCTTTAACTTAGGTGTGAAAAATGGTCGTCTTAAAGTAGGGAGCGTTATATGGAAATTGTTTTTTGTCCAGCTCCTGCGATCACTGACCACATGACACCGACTCCAGCTCTCTTATTGCAATGAGGAAGGTGCTGCCACAGAGTTGAAATCTCCGGGTCTAGGCAATCCACATATAAAATGGGGAGAATCATAACTTCACTTACAAGGGAAAGCCGTTAACTCCGCCTTGACTAAAGGTTAACATCTAACGACCCGGATTATATATCCTCCAGCTGTCCAGTATTATCTGAGCTTCTACAATAAAATGGTTTAATTATCCGTAACACTGATTAAATTTCTACTTAATAACTAAGAATTAAAAATCGTTATTTTCAATTACTTTTTACTTTGACCTGAAATGTTCAGTTTAGATGATATGGCAGCAAATGCTAGACAGTTTTCTCAAAGGTGGAGGAAAAGCTCGAAGCAACAGAAATGTGGTTCTACAGAAGGATGATGAGCATAGCATAGACCAAACATGTAAGCAACGGCAAGTTTTTGGAGAAATTGAGAACGAAAAGGAAACTTATGCTTAACACCAGAAAGGCAGCTAAAGTTTCTGGTACACGTAATGAGGAAGAGGGCTTGGATAATCTGATACTGGTGGGGTGGATAGAGGGAAAGAGAGACGGGAGAAAACAGCGCGTGACATACTTAATGGGCTTGAACAAATGGATGGCGGAGAAGGGCTTGGGAGAAATAACAGGGCATATATTAGGGGCAACAAGAAACAGGAAGAGGCGGAGTGCCGTGATCGCCTATGTCGTGAAGGGACACGGTACATAAAAAGAATATGAAAACCATTCAAATTTCTATTTTCAGCCGTTTCAATACTGAGGCTAATAAACCATTTAATCCTTATAAGTTAGGCGAGTCACAGGCTTGAATTACAAAATAACAACTCAGTACCACTGACCCACTTGTTATACACCTTCTATGTCTTTTAATTATGAATTGATAGAAACGAAAACAATAACTAGAAATCAAAATCCTGATCAAAATTTGGTCGGATTCATGTCCGTAGAAATTGATTGAAAGCAGACGAAACTGACAGATACGAAACGTTGACATTGAACAGGTTAAGAGGCTCATCCCTTGTTCCCTGTTTAGGATGTGGTTTCCGGCTTTCTCTTTTCCAATTTTCTCACTTTGTTTTTTTTTTTTGTTTTTTTTTTTCAATTGGAGTAGATAGATCTATTTATCACCCGGTTCACACTCCACCCACGTCTATTGAACAGGTTAAGAGGCTCATCCCTTGTTCCTTGTTTAGGATGTGGTTTCCGGCTTTATCTTTTCCAATCTTTTCACTATTACGTAGCCCCCTGCACATCAGTGGCGTTACCGTCTTGCTCGGGGTGATACGATTAAAAAAAAAAATTAAAAGTTTTGACTACAGGATATAATTCTCCGTTGGTTTCAATGAAAAATGTCCACACTTCAGTTTTATATTTTTCTTTTATTTAGGAAATCAGTCTGTCAGTTAAGTGTCATACGTGGTACATGTTTTGGAGATAATGTCTCTTTCGATTCATGACTGACTAGGCAGAATATTTTCTCGCAAAAGGATGCCGTTTCTTTCTGCGATAGACTGATTGCCAACCAAGGTTATTGGATCTCGTCTGTCCTGTAATTGAAGTTTTACCTGGATAAAGGGTGGAGATGGATACTTACCTATCAGAAGGATATTTGCGCGTACGTAAATGCATTTGACCCGACTGGAATTCGAACTCGGCTCTCCAATTTTTCGTCCCGTGCCAACCATGTGAAAACCACACTATTTGCCATTCAATTTAAAAATTAAGTCATTCAAATTAAATATTACTGCATTCAAATTAAGTTATAAGCCATTCAATTTAAAACACTGCAATATCTTTGTTATCGATAGAAAATGGCATGAAATTCATCGTCTAAATTAAATTCGCAATTGCCAAAGAAAATATTATTTCAGATGAACACCAAAAGAGGCAAACATGTACTAGCAAACTATGTGGTACTAATGTAATAATTGCATGATTAAATTAGAATTAGTGAATTGTAAATTCATTCTTTAAAATGAATGCGTTAGTTTTAAATTGAATATCTTGTTTTTTTTTAAAATTTGAATGCTCTATTATTTAATTTTAATGCAGTAATATCTAATTTGAATGCTTTAATTTATAAATTGAATGCTTTAGTTTATAAATGGAATGGCAAATGGTGTAGAAACAAATAAAAAATATATCCCTCATAAATGAAATGTGCAAAAAATACTTTTCAAACAAAAACAACAACAATTTGAAAAAAAACTCAAGAAAAAGATAAAAGATCACATGGTGTCTTAGAAGATCATTTCAGGCTCAGCAGAGAGCAGATATTTACCGTGTTGCCTCCTAGATCAGCAGTAGCTCAGTAAATCATGTGGTAGTTTCCTCATCCTAAAGTAGGTACCTTCACTCATTTTCGATAACTAACTTTTAAATTGAATTTTAAAAAATTAATACTGTTCTTTAAATTTCATTTTATTTTCAATTGAAAGCTAAATGATTAAATTTACTATTTCCAGTAATCAATATAACCTGATGTATTTCAAACAGAAATTATAATCAAATTATAATGTAAAATTTTTAATTTTTTAATGTTTAAATTTTTCAGCCATTTTCGAGCGATCGGCACATTTGTAAACAAAAGTTAATTCTCGGTTTTAAAAATGTTCCAAAAATAAAATATACATATGTGACATTATTTTTGGACAATTAACAAATTTAATATTAAATTAATCTGATTTACACAAGTATTAATTATTTATAGCATCAACTTTAGAATAAAACTATTTCTTAAACACAGAGTTGAACTTTCTGACCTTTCCTCCGTATTTGAAATGTGATCACAAGTCGACAGATGCGAGAAATGATAAGTGTATGGCTATCACAAGTGACATAATTGTACAATTTTTTTCCTGTTAGAGGAAGAAACCGGGAAACAAATGACCTTTTAATGTACACATAGAAATTACCATACAAAAAAAAAAAAAGTAAAACTTCAAATATACAAAAAAATAATTTAAAAATAGGAAGGCACGACGATTTGTATGAAACCTTTCAATTTTCGATTAGTAAATAAAATCTTCACCTGGTAGCAAATCATCTTTACGTGGTAGCAAATTCAAAGAATATTACAGGTAACCAAATTTATGTGTATATTTGATATTTTATATTTTACGGTAAATTAAAAATGAGCCTCCTAATTTTAACACTATTGCTGTTTCTACCATACTACTTTATTAGTTAATAAACTAGCGACATCAAATCTTTGAAGTATTTGAAATTTTTTTTGATACTTTATAAATTATTATACTTAAAAGAAAATGAAAACAATTTTTTAAAATTTCATTAATAATCGAAAATCTTTTCTCAGACTATAATGTTCTTAATATATATAATTCATTAAAGCAATTAAAAGCTTATCAGATTAAATAATGTCATAGTTTTATTGCATCTTTATTTTACTATTAAAAGCAGATTTTCCGAAATAAAAGCAAAATGTTTCATAAAATAAATAGATGATTTACGCTCCCCAATGAGCCCTGCGTTTAACTAATAAAATCAATTTTCCCAACAAAATTTAATTTCTTAAAATTTTATGAATTTACGTGGAGGGGGGTAAAATATTTTTATCAAATTTTAAAAAAAATAATAATTCTGAAAATAATTTAATTTATTTGTGAATAAGTCCTGAAAATTTCATTAAAACCCGACAATTATTTGCAAAAATTTCCAAAATAATGTGTTTGTCACCGGAAAAAAAAAAAACAAAAAAAAAAAACTGAGTTATGTGATATTATGTTTTCCATTGTAACGTAAGGATTTGGTTTCCAGCGAACTAAAATCAAAACAAGATTTTTTTACCCAAATTTTGAACGTGTTAACAGGGATTAAGATATTTTAAAAAATAATTAAAAATTAGTTTGATCTTTCTTCTTAATAATAACATAAACATTTTGATGGCAAGCGTTCGTTTTTATCAAGTTTGAGGCCTTTTTTTCATACTATGCTGTTTTTACAGCGATTTAATGGATATCAGTCAGTTAAGTGCCATACGTGATACACGCTTGGGCGATCATGTCTCGAAAGAGACATGACTGACTGGGCAGAAGATTATCCCGCAGTAGGTTGCCATTGCTTTCTGCGGTAGACTGGTTGCCGACCAAGGCTATAGAACCCAATCTGTCCTGTTATTTAACCCATAACTGGAGGGAAGAGACGGATTAATACCTTTCCCAAGGGTATTTGCGCGTAAGTGAATGCAATGAATTCAACTGGAATTCGAACTCGGTTCCCCGATTTCTCGTTCCGAGCCGATATCCACTGCGCCAAAAGTATAACGTGGTAGCAAATTCAAAGAATATTACAGGTAACCAAATTTATGTGTATATTTGATATTTTATATTTTACGGTAAATTAAAAATGAGCCTACTAATTTTAACACTATTGCTGCTTCTACCATACTACTAAATAGCAAAGCCTCTAAGTCTGGTAGCACATTTACCAGGCCCTACTGTGACCGTTATACAGGATGTGTACCTTTAGAATGAATTGATAAAAGGTTACAGGAATAGTAAATGTGGATAAAACATTTTAATCAAATTTGATTATAGGAGGATTTGATGAGTGGATATTACATTAGAGAAATTGTAATTGTATCATGAATTAATAGAAACTCGAATCAGATAAAATTATTTATCAAATTTTGGTCGGTTAAAAAGATGATGTGACTGAAAATCAGGTATTTTCTATAGATACAAATCATATATCATCCATCAACTAACTAAAACACACAAAGTAAAATTACACACCCGCAAAATCGGATCCAAACGACTAAAAGCATTTTGGATAAACCCAACTATAACAGACAAGGTAAAATTGCATACCCGCAAAAGTGGATTCAAACGACTAAAAACATTTTTGAAAAACCCAGACCAAGACAAAATTCACAAGTCAGTGTGAAAAGCAAAATTGTGGATCCTGATTGGATAAAAAATAGAAAGTTCATATATGGCGTTTTTTCACATCTAGAAGTGAAAAGGCCTGCTAAAGCCGGCAACATGAGAAACTTCACTATTTAAACCACTTCGCTGAACGGTCAAAATTAGTCAGAATTAGAGCGGTATCTGATAGCATCTCACAATGTAAGGAAGAAACTTCAAGCTGACTTGGTCACGTCTCACCGACCTTTTCTTTCCATTTTCGTATTCTTCATTTTCACTCCACGCCAAAGAGATCAACAACAACAACAACAACAACAACAACAACGACAAAAGGACGCGCTAAGTACTATTTCTTTATTTCTTCTTTCTCGCCCTGTAGCCGACCTACCTAAAGAGGAAGGAACATAAAACTTTACATTCTACTGTTATTCATATATGCTCGGGACACTTAGCTACTTACTACTGTCAACCATGAAATCTCTGTGGAACATTTTAAATATTTACATTTCTCTTTGAACAATTTTAACTACAAAACTGCATGCATTTTCTCAATGAACATTTTCTTCTCATAAATAATATATAGTATCTAGTCCTATTAACAAAATTCCACTTATTTTTTCAACAACCTGATGATATCTATAAATTCGGGGATTGTCGGCCATGTTTGGAAGTGGCCTTGTACCAGGCATGGCTGACACCCCCCACATTTGCAACTTTATTATGGATTGATAAAAGCACGATTTCTTTAAAATGTTACTTCTATATATGAAATTCTGTGACTCTCTGAAATAACAATATTTTGACCACTCGAAACCAAATTTTGCGGAGAAGTCAAAACAGGTAGGTGGAGTACAAAGTCTAGTTGGGTTTATTAGGGTGCGTGAAAATTGCGAAGTGGGTTTTTTTATCAAAGTATTTTTCGAAACAAATAACCCAGTTTACACTCCTCCCTGGTCTTTTGAATAGGATTAGAGGTTTATTCCTTGTTTCTTGCTAAGGATTAGGTTTTTAGTTTCTTCTAAAGTTTTCTCTTTCACACATCCTAAAGCCACTAAGATGTCCCTGGCATCTTAGTAGTTTTAGTGGGTATGAAATTTCATTGATTGGTTTGAGAAATTGAAATAACGTAGAGTTTGTAAATCTCGACAGAAAATGTTAGCAATAACAATACCAAATATCATGAGGATTTGAACAGGCGTAGTTTTTTTTAATTTCAGTGGAAATTTTATAAAAATGTATAATTTCTGAGTTAGTATTTTTTACTTATGAACATGCTATGTCTCAGTGATTAATCTTGGTTATAGCGAAACACTTTGGGGGTATTTCCGATAATTATATTTGAAATCTTGGTTTTGTGAGAAAATGACAAGAATAGAGTGAATATTTTTAAAAACGTGGGAAAATAATGAAATATCGAACGAACCTGTTTTATTTTTCTAAGTGCCCCACTGCTATCACTTTGTCTACAGCGAACTGGGCCCAATGACGTGAACAGACTCGGCACAAATTTTCGTTGGTGAACAAAGAAATTAATAGAAAAAGAATAACTTAAATATTGTATTTCGATCAGTTCATAAACCACGATTTTCTCCTAAAAGTATAACCCGGATATAAGAGACCCGGATATAAGATACATTTTCTCTGGTCCCAAATTAGAGTCTGTGGTAATGTATATGAAATAGACCAAACCCTGATATAAGAGACACACTGATATAAGATAACGTTTATCCGGTCCCGACAACTCTCTTATATCCGGGTTTATCACAAAGCGTTCAGTGTGTTTAAATTCTTAATTAGACGCTGTTTTGTACAGTTAGAGAAAGATGAGCTCTATGCATACTAGAACGAGTGGTACGCTATCAGGTCGTGTTATATATATATATATATATATTCGTTTCAATAAAAAATAATAAATACAATTATTAACATTAAAATATCGTCTAATCTGCTAGTACTATGTATAAGAGGGCGAACAACAAAATGGTGTATTTGCAAAACTATATGACAGAAATGAGTAATAATTCCAAAATATCATACTAAAATCAGTTATTGCAATTCGCCTGAAGACACCACATAGTAGAAACATAGGTCGCGTAATAACTCGTTTACAAATGAAGAATATTCAAAAGTTCTACAATATAATTGTATTGAACACTTTTTAATACAACTGTGTACTGGTCTAATTTCATTATGACCAAAACCTAGTAATTAAACAATACGCATCGCTAATTCAGTAATGAATTAGAGCACTCTGGTTACTGGCGTATGATACATCATACGCTAGAAGTCTGCCTCCTTCTACCGAGCGCCCATATCTCAGAGGTAGAATCGCCGACTGACGCCAATTCGGTCGAGTTTCACTCCTGGGCTAAAAGCAATCGGATGTCTAACCGTACTGATGAGCTGTGATACAGTGAAACTGCGGATGACTATATATATATATATTAGTCATACACATACAATCCTGTTTCGCTGTATAACGGCTCATCAGTGCGGCTAGAGACATCCACTTGCTTCTGGCCAGGATCGAAACTCGATCGATTTGGTATATATATATATATATATATATATATATATATATATATATTTTAATCATTTCACCCCGAGCAAAGCAGAAATGCCACTGATGAGCTGGGGGCTACATAACTGTAAAAAGATTAATTAGAAAAGAGTGAGGAGAACAAACTAGTTAGAAAGGAGCAATAGAAAGCTGAGAATGCAGGTGCGATGACAGATACATAGGTGGAGAGAAAGGGAAGGATATACGGGGGTGGGGAGAGAGCTAGAGTCCAGAGGTTAATAGATGAGTATTGACATTGCATTTAAATTTCTGGAGGTTGTAGCCGTCAGGAAAGCAAGAATATGGGAGCGAGTTCCACAGGCGGGAAGTGCGAGAGAAGAAGCTGCAGGAGTAGAATTGTCGTCTGCATTTGGCTAACCTGACTGTGAATGGGTGGGACCCAGTTGCCAGTCTGGTTACACGAGTAAACACCTGTTGAGGAGGCACCAGTGACTTAAGTTCGTCCGAGCAGAAGCCATGAAAGTATTTATAGAAGAGACAAAGGGAGGCTACATTTCGACGGTGGGGAAGTGGTTGCAGTCGAACCGCCAGATCAGTACCTATCACATTACAGACTCTCCTTTGGAGCCTGTCGCGAACACTGAGGAGAACGGTAGGGGCGCCTGACCATAAATGGCAGCAGTACTCCATGCACGGACGGATGGTTGCCTTGTATATATGCAGAATAGATTCAGGCGGAAAAACATCCTGGATCGGCATAGTGACCCAACCTTCTTAGCAGTAGATTTAGCTATATATATATTGTCTAATTTAAAATATTCTACCTAATTAGTTAAGATTTTACTTTCTAAATTCATGTTTAACTTTTAGTCATATCAATTTATTTGTACATTTAAAAATAGCATCCTAGTATTAGAATATATGACTACCATGAAAAACACGAGAGCCAAAAATTCTAATCCCGGAACAGTGCGTTCATAATATGTATCTGGTATTTTCATAGTAGTGCATGAAAATCTGTGTCGTGGTATAGACGTAGGATAATATGTATATTTATTAACACGCGGACACACACACACACACACACACACACACACACACACACACACACACACACACATATATGTAATTAGATACTGAGGTCAACACTATATATATATATTTATATATATAATAAGCAGGCGCCAAATCGAATTCTACCCGCGCTCAACTCGCGAAGCCCAGAATTAACGCTACTACTGGTATTCAAACAGCACAGACATACATTAAAAGGAATTAACAACACCTAAAACAAGCCTACTTTGAAAATGGCTAAAGAAGTGGCCGATAGCGCTTGGGGCAAAGGACAGTACGGACAATTTTTACACTCCCTTACTACCACTAAACAGAAAAGTCTAAGAATGTTGGAAAAACTAAAACAAAAAAAAAACAAAAAAAAATGAAACAAATTTAACAGAATGGTTGCCGCCCAAATATACAGTATATATATATATATATATATATATATATATATATATATATATATATATATATATATGTATGCGGTGAAGATATAGAAGAATCCAAAGGAGTATCCTGTACATAAAGTGGTATGTGGCATGATAACTCTCTAGGAGAGCTCTAAATATATATGTATATAAATACATATAGAGCAAATATTTGTAAAATTAAGACAGACACGTTATTTCGTGGTTAAGCGGAAATATAGGCCTATTTTAGGCGAACCATCATCAGCTTCCGTCTTTATTGTACAGAAGATTTTGCACGATTCGTGTAAAATCTTAACCATGGAATAACGTGTCTGTCTTAATTTTTACACATATATATATATATATATATATATATATATATATATATATATATATATCGGGGAAGGAAACTGGCAGTCTAACTGACATACAAGTGTGTTTGTAGGAAGTATCCGAAACAAGATTGGAGATGACGAGACAAAGTGTAAAAGCTTATAAATGACGCATTTCGCCGACTTGTGTTGGTTTCTATTTATAAGAATGAAAGACAAAACTCTGTAAAGAAATGCGTTGGCATTTTTGAGGATAAGTGGGACAATAAATTAAATCTGAGCCAAATTAGAACCACTGGTGTCTGTTGGATTTTAATGGATTAACATATATACATAAATACATACATAGATGTCTATATAAGACAATTTGAAAATAATTAAATATGTTTTCCAAATGCTCTAATATGTTAACCATTCTGCTAGATTTTTATCCATACTTAAATCGTACTCACAGTATATATTAATGTAGGCTTGGTTAATCACTGTTTTTATTTATTTATCTATTTTCTTACATAGAGGCAACTCAATTAGTGTGGATATATGGGTGTCTTGTGGGGCATTTAATATCGGCTCGAAACAAGAAATCGGAGAGTCGAGTTCGAATCCCTGTTTAATTCGTTGCATTCACTTACGCGCAAATACCCTTGGGAAAGGTATTAATCCATTTCTTCTCCTTCAAGTTATGGGTTGAATAGCAGGACAAATTGGGTTCTATAGCTTCGGTTGGCAACCAGTTTACCGCAGAAAGTAATGGCAACCTCCTGCGGGAAAATCTTCTGCTTAGTTATGTCGCTTTCAAAACATGATCGCTCAATCGTGTATTACGTATGGCACTTAACTAACTGGATTGTTGTGTGATGTCCGTCTTTCAACATAGCAACGAATGTTGGATAATCTCATGAAAGAAAAAGAAAAGACTTGAAGCAACAAAAATGTGGTTCTACATAAGGATGCTGAGGATAACATGGACCGGACATGTTAGCAACGATGAGATTTGGAGAGGATGGAAACGAAAAGAAAACTGACACTTAACATAAGGAAAAGACAGCTGAAGTTTCTGGAGCACATAATGAGGAAAGAGAGCTTGGAGAATTTGATACTCACAAGACAGACAGATAGAGGGGAAAATAGGTGAAAGGAACGCGTAACATAGTTGATGCGTTTGAGGAAATGGATAGCAGAGCAAGGTTTGGGAAAGGTGCTAAGAGCTACAAGGGACAAAGAGATGCTGAAGGACATGATCGCCTACGTCCTGAAAGGATACGGCGCATAGAAAAAGAATGTGTACATTATATACCAACTAATCCAAAACGCATGAATCGAAAAGAAACAAAATAGTTTCCCATTTTTAATTTTTTAATTTTAGAAAATTTTTAATTAATCGGTAACTATAAAAAAATCAATTCTCAATCACTCTGGTTAAACTGAAGATTGTTTTTACCGCACTAATCGATCGTTATATTTGCACTAATCAAATTTTAGTATAAAATACTTAAGCGCTTTAATCGAACACGCATTAATAAAGAAATCTTGTATTTATAATTGTCGCCCAACTAAAATATAACAAATAATGTTCAGGGCGTTTCCTTGTATGGGGCTATACAATCTCGATTTTCATTTGGCATCGTATTAATCCTATCTTAGCTTTATAATTTTCTAATCATGTTTCAGGCCGTATAGTAATAATTAATAAGCTTGCACACCTTTTTTTGCCTAATTTTAAATTTTAAACCTTTCATGTTTAATTGGCTTTCTTTAATTCTTTTTTTTTATTTTAGCAGAAATCTCTTGACTGGACTTTTACTACCATGTTTTTTTTTCCAATTGGAGTAGATAGATCTATCTATCGCCCGGTTCACACTCTACCCACGTCTGTTGAACAGGTTAAGAGGCTCATCCCTTGTTCCCTGTTTAGGATGTGGTTTCCGGCTTTCTCTTTACCAATCTTCTCACTTTTTTTTTTTCAATTAGAGTAGATTGATCTATCTATCGCCCGGTTCACACTCCACCCACGTCTATTGAACAGGTTAAGAGGCTCATCCCTTGTTCCCTGTTTAGGATGTGGTTTCCGGCTTTCTCTTTACCAATCTTTTCACTTTTTTTTTCAATTAGAGTAGATAGATCTATCTATCGCCCTGTTCACACTCCACCCATGTCTATTGAACAGGTTAAGAGGCTCATCCCTTGTTCCCTGTTTAGGATGTGGTTTCCGGCTTTCTCTTTACCAATCTTTTCACCTTTTTTTTCAATTAGAGTAGATAGATCTATCTATCGCCCGGTTCACACACCACCCACGTCTATTGAACAGCTTAAGAGGCTCATCCCTTTTTCCCTGTTTAGGATGTGGTTTCCGGCGTTTTCTTTACCAATCTTCTCACTGTTTTTTTCCAATTGGAGTAGATAGATCTATCTATCGCCCGGTTCACATTCCACCCACGTCTATTGAACAGCTTAAGAGGCTCATCCCTTGTTCCCTGTTTAGGAAGTGGTTTCCGGCTTTCTCTTTACCAATCTTCTCACATTTTTTTTCAATTGGAGTAGATAGATCTATCTATCGCCCGGTTCACACTCCACCCACGTCTATTGAACAGGTTAAGAGGTTCATCCCTTTTTCCCTGTTTAGGATGTGGTTTCCGGCGTTTTCTTTACCAATCTTCTCACTTTTTTTTTCAATTAGAGTAGATAGATCTATCTATCGCCCGGTTCACACTCCACCCACGTCTATTGAACAGGTTAAGAGGCTCATCCCTTGTTCCTTATTTAGGATGTGGTTTCCGGCTTTCTCTTTACCAATCTTCTCACTATTACGTAGCCCCCTGCACATCAGTGGCGTTACCGCCTTGCTCGGGGTGATACGATTAAAAAAAAAAACAACAAAAAAACACCATTATTCTTGAGTGTCTTCGATCCTCATTGAGTTCCAATACTTGTACACTAGCGCAAATAACAGTGAAAATCATACTGTGTTTGCAAGCATAACTTGCAGAACATTAATACTGGAGTGATATCGATCCTTAGTCGGTTACCTACACCCCAGGTCATATTCGACCCCACACTCATACACCCATATTATTATTAGATACACTGCAAATTCAAAACAACAACTAATCTAACACTGTCAATGCACATGTAGATTTTACAAGAAACTAGTTCACAAAGTGAACCAATTTATTTACCCGATTTAGCTACATAAAACAGTACATTTACAGTTTTAGGATCGATGCAGGGATATCAGCTTCTCAACATCAGGCTGGATTGACTTGTTTTTACGATTTATCAACCTTTCGCAGAAAAAATCGACATAAAATATTTTTATATTGTTATTATTTTTTGTTTTTAGATAATAATGTGTTGTATCGTGGAATAAAGAGATACACTAAGAAATGTAGATAAACTACTTTATTAACAGAGTGGTACAACCAAGATGTATATACAATATTTACAGTCTCTCGCAGTAGTCGGTGTTACTTCCCGAAGTCCGTGATAATCACAATCCACGTGTTAAGCGCACATTGTCTTTTATACATCCGGGCGACCGGATGTCACATGGTACGAGCCACGACACAACAAGGGTTTACTGATACAAGTCCTATTAATTAATCTATAGAGAAGTAGATTCATACCTTTCCAAAGAGTATTTGTGCGTATGTGAATATAACAAACCAGACAAGAATTAGAAATCAGTTCTTATTCATTCTTCTTCTTCTATGTGCCCTGTCCCTTCAGGACGTAGGCGATCATGGTTCTCCACGTCTCCCTATCCCTTGTGGCTCTTAGTATGTTTTCTCCTGTTACTCCTGGCAACTCCGTTCCGTCATCCACCTGATCAGGCCCTGCAAATATGTTATCCGATGCCTTCCTCTGTCTCTCTTTCCTTCTATCTGGCCAGTCAGTATCAGGTTCTCCAGGCTCTCCTTCCTCATTGCTTGTCCCAGGAACTTCAGTTGTCTCTTCCTGATGCTTAGTATTAATTTCCTTTTTGTTGCCATTCTTTCCAACACCGCATCATTGCTTGCATGCTCAGTCCACGATATCCGCAGCATCCTTCTGTAGAACCACATTTCCGCTGCTTCCAATTTTGTCCTCATTTTCGATGATATTGTCCAGCATTCACTGCCGCATTGAAGAACTGATATCACGTAGCAGTCCAGCACTCTTTTTGTTTCTAGTGAAATTTTCCTGTGTGTTAATACTTTACTTGGCTTCTGGAACGCGTCCTTTGCCATGCCAATTCGCCTTCGGATCTCTGTTTCGCACTTTCCATCTCCTGTTATACATCACCCAAATACACAAGCTTGATGTTCCCAGGCGGTCACCCATCTAAGTAGTGACCTGTTTCGGTGATCTTATGAGAACCGGTTTATCACCGTAATATGTCCGTAAGAACATCAAACTGGAAGACATTGAGAAATATTAAATCTCAGTTTTTAGTAATTTTTTAGTCTGTTGCTTTGCTGGGAAATAAGCTGGCCGCTGAAATAAATTCTGCTCTGTGAAGTATGATGTTAAGAAGGCAAAAAATTGTTTATTTTGACTTTGTTCCACACTACAGAAAAACGGTTAATATATATATATATATATATATATATATATATATATATATATTAAGGAAAAATCTTGTTATTATTTCTTTTTTACTCAGTTCAGTGTCATTTTGGTGTAAAACCAGGTTTTTCTCCACTATTCCTGATTCTTCATTGTCGATATGTAGGAATGGATTAATCATATAGATATGGTATTTTACGAATAAAATCCTGAAATGTGTCAGACATGTCTCCCTGCAGCTTATCTCGATGTGCCTTTGTTTTTAATCAATTCACCCCCAGCAAGGCTATAATGCCACTAAGACGCAAAGGGCTATTGGGTGTGTAAAAGAGTGAAAAATTCTTTAGAACTCTAAACAGGAAACAAGACATAAATCTATACTTCTGTCAAATGCTAATAGTTGTATATTGGTTATTTACAAGGTGATATACTAAGTTCCGATTACAAGTTAACTTATGGCGATAGAATGTATTGTTCGTGTGACTAACGTAAAATTTGATGTTGTTTTTAATTATTGATATTAAAGTCACACAAAGGACACAAGAGTTCATAAACAATATTGTTTTTTTTTATATCAGGAGGTATTTGCGGTCCGGAATTATTGGTAAAGATTAAGTTAGATGTGTTGGATCAGCAACAAAATAAAACAGAGTAAGATAATTCGTAACGTAATTTCCCCATTTGACGAACAGAAATTAAAAAGTAATAAAGTGAAATAATTTCTGGCTCAAAACATGATATCATCGGCTCAACATAAAACAAAAATAATATTGTTTTTTTCAGCCAATGAAAAACTTTAAAAAGAAATTAAATAGGTAAATTTACCTTAGACACTTTAATGGAATCCGATTTATAAAAAGATGCTTAACAGCACAGGCATGTGTGTGTGTGTGTGTGTGTGTGTGTGTGTGTGTGTGTGTGTGTGAGAGAGAGAGAGAGAGAGAGAGAGAGAGAGCAGAAGTCACTTGTCACGTCTGTTTGTTCTATTCTTACCACAGTGTCAAGGAGTAACCGGATTGAGACACTACGCTGTATTAAAGGAAACCGATTTCATTGATTGTTGGCAACAGTTAAAAAATAACTTTTCAAATCGACTTCCCTTCGTACACCATTTTTCTTATCAAACGATTCAAGTTCTAAAAAGAAAAAAAATTAAGTAAATAAATTTGCAATTTTTGATATGCCGATATAACTGGACTTTCTCTTATACCATCCAACTACAAATTAAACTTATTTTGTTTATATAAGAATGGTGGTTTGTGTTAATATTTCTAAAATTCTTTAAAGCTAATTTTATTTACTCGCCGTCGGTTGGAGAAATTGCCGTTGATAAATGCTTGTTTTATATTGCCAAAATCTATTGAATGATGTGCACAAATAAGAAATTATTTCCCCTAGTTAATTTTTTTTTTTAACAACTATTTTATATCTGTGAGGACATTCACTTTTGTCATTAAGAAGTTTTCTTTGAAGTACTCAAATTATGACTCATTGTGCTTTAAAATATCACAGAAAGGAATTCTATTATTCACATTTAAAGTGTAGAATGCAGTTTTTCTCGAAATTTTCCATCTAAGTCATTCATTAGTAAGAATAAACAAGGTTCTCTAAATGATATCGTTTAAAATGTGAATATTTGAATAACTACATGTTCCAGGCAAACGAAATTAAGATGTTCAATATGGGCACCACCTGTGATACGACACACGTCAAGTCGGTAATCCAGCTCCTACCAAACACGCTGTAGCATGTCTTGCGTAGCATTCTCCAGCGCCTCAGTAATTCGCTGCTTAAGTTCCTCTAGGTTTGTAGGAAAAAGGGAGCATATAGATCTGTCTTTTCACATAGACCACAGAAAAAAAAATCACAAGGTATCAAGTCAGGAGAACATTGTGGCCATTTTAGCAACACATTGTTATTATCATTAGCACGTCCGATCCTGGTAGATTCCAATTGAGATAAGTACTCACAATCAATTTAGTTTTTACACTTTTTATTAAAATTTGAGTTCATTTCAACGAGGATTGGCTATGTCATTAGATAAAATGATGTCAATCTTTGAGGAATACGCTGAATAATCGATATATTGAACATATATCATTGATTCTTCGAAATTATTTAAAATTTTATTCACTTTAGTCATAGGAAAGTTGAATAAAGTGACACTGAGTGGTGAACTCATTGCTATGTCATCAAAAATGCTACCCTAGTTATCATGGACAGCACTTATGTCGTGCAACTTATAAATTTACGTAGGATTGTTAATCGAATGTCAGGAGGTAAGAACGAAGAATGTTTACACACGTTTTGTATTGCTATGTCTATAGTTTTGTTGAAAGGCACAGTGGTAAAAAGAATTTCAATATCTCACAAGACGAGTTTATCTTTATTAGGTTTATTTTTGCGCATATTTTCAGGATAATCTTTCGATGTCGCATTTTCCGTTTTTTGTTATAACATTTTCTAGATATTTACATTTAGGGTGAAAAATGCAACATCGAATCCGAAGCTGCGTTGGAGTAGCAAAAACTATAAAAGTATAAAAAAAAAACATGAAAATTTTGTTAGAAACGAAGAAAAGAGGACTGAGCGTTTATGCAATATCGGTCCACCTTTGTCAGTGAATGCTGATCGATCTCTTCACAGATAAAGGGATTTGGGACAACAAAAATATGGCTCTATAGAACCATGTTGAGAATAACATGGACTGAACGTGTGAGCAATGATGAAGTTTTATGGAACAGGGAATAAAAACAAAGGCACTCATACTTCAAATCAGAAAGAGGGAGTTGAAATTTGTTGGAAAAATAATGAGGAAAATTTGACATTCACAGGGCATCTGGAAGTAAAAAATATGGCTCTATAGAACCATATTGAGAATAACATGGACTGAACGTGTGAGCAATGATGAAGTTTTATGGAACAGGGAATAAAAACAAAGGCACTCATACTTCAAATCAGAAAGAGGTAGTTGAAATTTGTTGGAAAAATAATGAGGAAAATTTGACATTCAAATGGCATATGGAAGTAAAAAATATCAGAGAGTAGTGGCGAATGACTTGTCTAATGGGCTTATGAAAATGATTCGGAGGATTAGGAAAAGTAGCGGAAAAGACAAGCGTTACTTTGAGCTACAAAGGCTAGGTAGTTGTGGAGAGGCGTCATTTTTACGTCCTGAAGGGATACGGCACATAGAAGATTTCAAGAAATTCGTTGATAGTCCAACTGATAGTAATGTTAACTGTTCGATCAAATATTTCCTTACAAGGAAACGTTAAATCTCCTTATTGTTATAACTGAATTCTCCGGAACAAATGGTCAGGGTAAATATAAAAGAGTATTGGACTGTCATGTAATATCTGTCTTTTTTATGTCAGCAAATGCTGGAAATTCTTCTCAAGGATGAAGGAGTGACTCGAAGCACCAGAAATGTGATTCTACAGAAGGATACTGAGGATACCATGGACCAAACATGTGAGCAACGACAAGGATTTGGAGAGAATTCCTTAGCATCAGGGAGAGACAGCAGAGGTTTCTGGGACACATAATGAGGAAGGAGGCCTTAAAGAATCTAATACTCACAGGACGGATAGGAGGAACGAGAGATAGGGGAAACCAACGTGAGACATACTTGATGAGCTTGAGCAAGTGGATGGCGAAACGGGGTTTTTGGAGAAAAATAAAGAGGATAAACGTTAAGAACAACGATGGATAGGGGAAAGTGTAAGTCCATGATCGCCTACGTCCCGAGGGAACACAGCACATAAATAATAAGAAGGATCTCTGTGCATGTGTACGTACGTGCTCTTGTGTGTGGGGGGTGTGTGCTGTTCCTGCAGGAAGCTTCTCTTGACTATCTCTACCTATAATTATCGTTGTTACCAAGTCTTCTGCGTGGTGGGAAGTGTTAGTTATTTGTAATACTTTTTAGCAAGGAAAGTGTAATTTACAGAGTTCGAATTGCTACTTATGTTCCCTTCTCTCTCATACCTTTGGGAAAAACATAAATGTACCTCTCCCTACGTCTCTCCCATTACCTCTTGATGGAGGTCTCGATATTGTCATGCTACAGAGAACATATTTAGGTCAGGGATTCTTTGCTCTTGCTTATAGCATTTAAAGCGGTATTACTTGTCATATGATACTTGCACAGGAGGTGGGCAGATAACGTCTCTTGCTCTCTAAGATGACATGAAGCACAAAAGTCCAACATGTTGCCTTAATGATATCCGGGTTATGAGACCAAACAGCATAAATTTGGTATATTTGTTTAGATTTTTTTTTTTACTTCTTAGGCATGTTGTTTATAATTTGAAATATTTTTAACTCCAGAGATTATGCAAACAACATAAGATTATACAAGCACAATTGCAGTAATGTAAAATGACATTTAAAAAAAATTTGTACGACATATCTGAACTTATTCTTCTTACAAAGAAAACATAAGCTTAAAGACGCGCCCCTGTGTTGGGGATAACAAATACAATGTGCTTTATTATCAAAAGTAAGCTTCTCTCTGTTAATTATCTGAGTGACCCCCCCTACCATCCATAAGCATTGCTGATGCTAACCTCGAGGAAAGTGACTCTCCTAACTTCCTCGGCTGACATGAAGCGGGAAGACTATATTTACCATATATCTATTGATAGGTCAGCTACTAAGAAAGCTGCGAGACAGTTTTTCTCTCCAGAATCTATCTTACATATATATAAATCTATGCTTAGAATATTGCTGCCACATATGGTCCGGTGCTCCTGCTATTTACCTTGAACGCTGTGATAAAATCCAAAGAAGAATCAGCAATATTATTGGTCCTGATCTGGCAGCTCGGCTTCAGTCACTTACCCACCGCTGTAAGTTTGTCTCTCTGTGTCTTTTCTATAAATATTTTCATGGTAATTGTTCGGATGAGCTCTTCGCTATGGTACCTAGACATTTTTAATTTAAGCGCATTACTAGACTGGCGTAGTGATTTCCTCAATTTACAGTTTGAGTTGGCTAGATGTAGCCGTAAGTTCAGTGTTAACAGTTTCTTTTCTCGCACTTCTCACTTGTGAAATTCCTTTCCGGTTCCATGATTTCCAGCCAATTTTAATCTTCAAAAATTTAAATTCACTGCCAGTCATACTCTACTACCGCCCTGGTTACTCTTTTATCTTATGGTTCATTAGTAATATTTCTGTTCTTAATTCTTCCACATCCAGTAACCTCCTATGTCTTAGTGGCTTTATTACCTTGCATGGGGTGAAACCGCTCAAAAAAACAACAAAAACAGAAGTATTCTCATAGAGGTGGTGTGCATGCAGAATAACGCGTAGCGAAAAGTGAAATCAACAACCCAAACTTTCATGGCAATTCACAGATAATAAAAAAGAATTCTGTGGAGATCTGATATGATAACGAAAGCCTTGGAGCAACATGAAATTAAAAGAAATACTTGTAGATACCGAATTCTTACAGCTGAGAATGCTAGATTAACCTTTAAACATACAGCCTCGCTGAAAGGTGACGCTCTCTGTAGCCGAGTGGTAAAACACGACGAATCAAACGGTGCTTTCTCCTACAAAGCGGGTGCATGATCACGAAATTTTGTGAAAGATAGTGGAGTGGTTTCCTGTTACCTCCTTCGTTGTTTTGAATTTTGAACGGCCGTTTTCTTAGCCTGAGTGCCACTAAAGGCTATAAAATCCAGTCTACCATGCTATTTAAACCAAAGCTAAAGAGAAAAAGATAGATTTACTAAATCTTTTCTAAACTTTTCTAAAAAGTGAACACAACAAACTCAGCGGGAATTTGAACTTGGGTTTTTGATTTCACTTTCTGCTCCCCGTTATTCTGCGTGCACCTCTCTTCTATAAGAATACTTCTGTTTTTGCTGTTTTTCAATCTGTTTCACTCCATGCAAGGTAATAAAGCCACTAAGACATAGGAGGTTACTGGATGTGGAAGAATTAGAAACACAAACATTACTAATGGGCCGAATGAAAAAAAAAAAAGAGTAACCAGAAATGCAGTTGATTGCGATTGACATTGCATTTAAATTTTTGCAGATTAAAGTTGTCTGAAAAGCACGGAACTCAAGGGAGTTCCACAAGCGAGAAGTGAGAGAAAAGAAAATGTTAACATAGAATTTACGGCTAGATGTAGTCAGTTCGGTTGTAAAATGATGAGATTTCGACGCCAGTCTTGTACTGAGTTTAAATTCAAAGAGTCTAGGAAAAATAATGAAGAGCTCATCTGGTCAATTACAATGAAAGCATTTACAGAAAAGGCACAAAGTACTTTTGGTAGTGGGTAAGTGACTGAAACTGAATCACCAGATCAGAACCAATAATATTTTTCGATCCATGCCAGAGAGCACATTTTCTTTATTATGTTTCCTCGAATGCGTAAACCAATAGACGTAATACACATTGTTTGAAATATAAAAAATAAAAAAAAATGGCTTATTTTTGGTGTTCCCTTATCTGATATATACGAAAATAAAAGTTATTAGGTCTGAAGAATTATAGAAAATACCAAAATATTTTTTGTTTACAGAGATATTTATAACATATTTATCTTAAAAATATGACACACTTGTTCTTTTTTTATATTCAAAATCTTATATCTTCCAACAAGATTTCCAATCGCCTACCAATTTTTTACTCAGTTGCTCATCGTCCATCCAACGGTTGAAATCGTCCACCGGTGGGCGATATCGCCCAGATTGAGAAATCCTGATCTAAACTAATTTCTCAAGATACGTTTTTTTTTCTTCTTTTATTAAGTTGAGAATTTTCACCTTTTCAATTGATAGCTTCTTTTTGGTATATCTGAGCCGCTTTAATCGCTATTCTTGTCTGTTGGGACCATTCTTAAGCAAAATCTAGGAAGTGTTTTAGGGTTTACCACAGGAAACTGTGGAAACTGGCATTAACGTTTCGAAACGTTTAAAACTTTTGCTTTCATTTTCGCACAAATACATATGGGAATATTATGAATCCAGTTCTTCTCTGTCATCAACTATGGTTTAATAGCAGTGCAGACTTAGCTCTGTAGCTTTGAACGGTAACCAGTCTAGAAAGACTCTGGATTCAAAACTAGTTACGCGTGGAACTAACAATCGTACCCCGTAATAAATACTTGTTACGGAAACCTCAGTAACAAAACCTAGCGAAGGGAGGATCTCGCTCTGTATTCCCCGGGGTGGCTGTCGGGTTAAAATGCATACTATTAGTTAGAACAGAGAGAAGTTCACACAATTCAAATTCAGCCAACGTTAACGGTTTTAATACAGAAAGAAAATGCACTGTTGTGCATTCTCCAGCTATCTATTACGCCCCCCTACCAAAAAAAAGAAAAAGAAAAAAGAAGTCCAACACACTTTACTTACACACAGTTTTGGCTAAAACACCGAAAAGAAGACGCCTCCTACAACACGTCCTCTGTAAAAACTTTTCGTTTTGTCTAATTATCTCTGATATGCTATGTTCTCCGGTTGTCGCGTTGAAATCTCGGTTCGGTTACGGGATTGAACTTTCTTGACTGCTGGCGTATTTACATTCTGTAAAAACATTAAACGCTATGAAATTTTCCTTTCTCTGACGTGCACCGGTAGCTTGGTGCGTGGATCTCAGACTGGTGTTAAATAACTCGGGTTCCAATTCCGGCTTGAAGTGAACGGTTAATCTAGCCGCACTGATGATCCGTGATACAGCGAAACAGGCCCGTATGCGGAATATATCTATATATCATGTTCTTTTCCTTATTTTTCCATCACAATTCGCTTAAAAAAAGGATGCATTTACATTGCGTTTATACAGCAAATCACAGATAGCAATGCGATCCAAAATATTCTTTTCACTTAGATCACGTGGTACCCAAACATGGTAGTGATTTAAGTACACACGCCTCACTAAGTGCTCATGGATGGCGGATTTTGATAAGTTTAGTGTTTTTGCCAATTCCCGCGTCGTGCAATGTTTGAAAATGAACGACTAAAAATCGGCATGAAATTTCCGTACAACCTAATAATTTACACGAAACAATTTAACCTCTAAGTTGGGTTTTAATTTAATAAACGTTGATTAATATGTAAAATGAGTTTAAAGTCATCCAGCAGTTGGAAACTTAAACCGTCTTACTGAAACAGAGACTTGGTTTTGTTTAAAGAAATGTCGCCGGTTCTTGAATGAAAATTTCATTCAGTTTTTTCTTTATGAAATAAACAAACAGCATGAAATGAAAGTAACATGTGTTTGGAACAGGATTGGTTTAGACAAGATTAATGAGTAAAACTGTGTTAGTTTGTTTTTTCTCAAATTACCCTGAAGATGAATAGTCAAGAAGGAGAAAAATGGGAGGCAGAAAGAAAGAAAGAAAGAAAGAAAAGAGAGAAGAAAGGGAAAAACGAGGAACTATAAATAATGCAAAGTAAAATAAAAGGGTGTGAGAAAATAAAGATTCAAATATAAATATAGGAAGTGAGAGAAAAAAACTTAGTGTCAAGAAAGGAAATAAAGAAAGACAAAAAGAAAGACAAATAAAGAAAATAAAGCGAGAAAGAAAGAAGAAGTATATGAATGAAGAACAAATATGAAACGTTTATCAATCTAACACATTTTATTTTTATTTCATCATTAATAATAATATTCATTAATAAAATTGAAAAATGTTAGATTAGTAAACGTTTTCTATTTGTTCTTTTACCATTCTGCCGGATTCCGATCCATATTTGATCCTAATTCTAAGAAGAATTAGTAAAGGAAATTTGTAAAAGATAACTGTAAAAGAAAAGAAAGAAACAAGGAATGTAGTTAAACACAAAATAGGAAGCGATAAATTGGAAAAGAAAGACGAAACTAAAAAAAACAAAAACAACAACAACAACAACACACAGAGAGAAAGAAAGAATAAAAGAGAAGTCAGTCAGTTAAGTGCCATACGTGATACACACGTTGGGCGATCATGTCTCGAAAGAGACATGACTGACTGGGCTGAAGATTATCCCGCAGTAGGTTGCCATTGCTTTCTGCGGTAGAGTGATTGCTAACCAAGGCTATAGAACCCAATCTGTCCTGTTATTTAACCCATAACTGGAGGGAAGAGACGAATTAATACCAAGGGTATTTGTGCGAAAAGAAAGGGAAAAAAAGTTGAAAAAATACATGAATAAAAGTGTTATGAGGAAGCAAAGAAAGAAAATAAACTAGAAAGTCTTAGAACGAATTTCATTATTATCTCCTGCTATGATATCGGATTTAATGACTGACATTGTGGAGGCTATTGGCTTTGTTAATAAATTTAAGAATGTTCTAGTAAAATGATTTACATAGGTATTTACAACAGCAAATAGATGTTGCATACAGCATCCAATGCATACAGTGAGCAGATGAGTTTGCATATAAATATTTAAATTTATCTGAGAGAAAAGAGAGTTGATTTGGGGATAACTCAATTACAAACGTGTGTAGATTCAAAAGTTTTAAAAGGCCCTGTGTCGCATCTAGACTGCTTTTCAGGACGAATGAATACAAAGGCTGGACCAACTTCCCAAATTCACTATTCCAATGATCAATCACTAAAATACTAATTTGAAGGAGAGGATCGATTTTACAAACACATCTACATCTAAACTTATTTATAAATGAAACTTTGTGTGTGTGTGTGTGTGTGTGTGTGTGTGTGTGTGTGTGTGTGTGTGTGTGTATCCGTTACCTATAGACTCCAAAACGGCTGAAACGATTTTCTTGAAAATTTACACAGTTGCACTATAAGCGTCTGCGAGTGTTCTTAGCTAGGTTTTGTGTTAAGGTACCCCCGATAAATATTGAAAATCGATAATCGAAAAAAATCGGGTTATAGAAGGAGGGGTCCGATCTTAATCAAATTTGATACACTCATAGACAAAGATATAAGAAACGATATTCAGAAGTTTCAAAGTAGCAGTTCTTACAATCGTGCAGAAAATCGATAATATATATATATATATATAAAAGGCAAGATGTTTGTGTGTGTGTCTGTTTATCTGCCTGTATGTCTGTATTATTTTCAGCCCTTTTATTTTAGATTTTGCTTCGGGTTTGGCTCTAAGTAGGTATAATTGTAGTTTTTAGTCTCAGCCATGATACCATTTACTCAGAGGACTTATTTAGCCTTCAAAATTCAGTTTACGACGAAAAAAACTTATTTGATATCGATATCAGGAAATCAAAATTTGACTTACATCCATTCATTTTTCTTTCAGTCTACGGTTTCGCTTTAACTGGAAACAACTATTGCTTTTTAGTCTTTCGTGCCAATATCCAAAGAGTCTGAGCTCCAGGACCATGGATTAGTTTTAAAGCTTTCATTACACCCGGGTAACGCCGGTCTATACTGCTAGTACAGAGATAAAACGGGTAACCTTTCGGCTTCTTTTTTTGTTAACAGTAAATAAATAAATACATGTATAGACGAGACAAAAATCAAACGCAAATATTTTGAGGTGCCTATCATGGCTATCATCTGTTTATGAAATATTTTTCAGTAGTTGGTAGATCTGTAGAAAATTCCATCATCCAGGTATTTTTATATTAACTCATCCATATACATACCTGTTTTGCTGTATCACAGTTAATCAATGTGGCTAAGCATCCGATTGCTTCCAGCCGATATTGAAACTCGACCGATTTGGCATCGGTCAGAGAGCCTACCTCTAAGCTATCGACGAACAACTGACAGAGGAAAAGGAGATTTCTTAACGTGTTATATATATATATATATATATATATATATATATATAAGAGAGAGAGAGAGAGAGAGAGAGAGAGAGAGAGATAGAGAGTGAGAGAGAGAGAGAGAGAGTGAGAGAGAGAGAGAGAGAGAGATTGGTTTAACGATAGAACGGACAGTGGGAATGTCTGATAAACTTTTTGGTGAGTTCCTCTTGATATCGAATAGGTCATTTCATGTCAGGTTGGAATTTGTCATTCTCCGCACTGATGTGGTGTATTCTGATAAAATTCAACCATCGTCTTCAAGGGAAAAAGGTAGAAAGTAGAGAAATATCTAGTATGCTGTTTATGTTGTTAACAGACTAAAAATTAAAATGAACGTGGGTTCAGTTGCTGGTACTAGGACAGTTGCATACCCGGATATTTGGGTCCCGAGACAAACTTATCCCTGGATAATTGTGTATCTCAGATAATTTTTTGAAGCCTTTAAAGGCAATTATGGTTCTACAGAAGGATGCTGCGGATATCATGGATCGAGCATGCGAGCAATGATGAGATTTTGGAAAGGATGGAAACGAAAAGGAAATTAATACAGAGCACCAGGAAAAGACAGCTAAAAGACATGTGATGAGGAAGGGGGGTTCGGAGAATCTGATATTCACAGGTCAGATAGAGGGAAAAAGACAGGGTGCAACAGCGAGTAACATACTTGAGGGGTCTGAGCAAGTGGACGGCAGAGTGGGATTTGGGTGGGGTAACAGGAGAAAGTGTGCTAAGAGCCACCAGAGATAGGGAGACGTGGCGGGCCATGATCGCCTACGTCCTGAAAGGACATGGCACATAGAAGATCATGAATTTTGAAAAAAAGCATAGGTAATAATCGCAAATCTTTAAAAAAGGAATAAAATTTTTAAAAATTACAAATTTATTTTTGTTATAAATGCAATGACAGATTAACTGTTTCAAAAAATTCAAAAATTGAAGATTATCGTTGCTTCACAAATTAATCAAATGTTATGAATGTTGTGAGCTATCACTTTTAAGAAAGTTATCTTGTTTTCAGAAATATATTTATCTTTGCGGATGTGCGTTGTGGTGCATTGGATATCGGCTCGGAACGAGAAATCGGGGAGCCGAGTTCGAATTCCAGCTGAATTCATTGCATTCACTTACGCGCAAATACCCTTGGGAAAGGTATTAATCTGTCTATTCCTTCCAGTTATGGGTTAAATAACAGGACAGATTGGGTTCTATAGCCTTGGTCGGCAACCAGTCTACCGCAGAAAGCAATGGCAACCTACAGCGGGATAATCTTCTGCCCAGTCAGTCATGTCTCTTTCGAGACATGATCGTCCAAGCGTGTATCACGTATGGCACTTAACTGACTGATTTATCTAATAGCGACATGATTCTCTTATTTGCAGTTTAATTTTTGATAAAAGAGTTGTAATGTTAAATATCTTTTTGCTTTTTAAGAAGAATTAAAATTTGGTTTGCAAGTAGCAACTTTTAAGAAAATATGGTAACTTAAAAAGATTACCAGGGGTACGCAATTAACCAAGGGACGCAAATGTCCGGGACGCAAATGTCTGTCCACCACACTTTCTTGTCTCTGAAAGAGAATTTCGTGTAGCAAAATGATCTTACAGTTCGACTATCCTACATACCCTCATGATAGTTGCCTTGTCTCCTTGTACGTCCTTACAACAATCTCGTCCAGTAACACTAAGTGGCTCTTAGGCCTTCTATTCGGTGAACAATAGTATAAAAAATTCCTGCCACTTGTACTGATTTACTTAGGTTTAACAAGTTGGAAAAATCCCTGCATATACGAGTTAATAAAAAATCGTCGGTGTTGGCAATTTCATTCATTTATGTGCTCATTCATTGATTTCTCTATTCATTCATAAAATAGGTCAGCAGATGGAGATCGGACGCCCATCTCACAGATAAACATGGGTAAGTGGAGTGCGAGCAAGCATGAAAAATGTGCATAGATATTTTGATAAAACTGGTGTCGTTGAATTAATTGTACGCTGACCGCAGAAAGGAAGAGTACTTAGTGTCATTGGCAAATAGTATTTTTCATCAGTAGAAACCTGATGAATTAGAATAGCGCCTTTTTTCCTAAACACTAACCATTCACTTGATTGTTTTTTATTTCTCTCTCTCTGTATCTCTCTCTCTCTTTCTGTGTATCCCTTTTTCTCTCACACACATTTTCTCTCTTTCTCTATTCCTCTCTCTCCCTATTGTATTGCCAAGCGCCAAATATGCTGTTATTATCTCTTCTTGTTATTCTACTTTTTTATGTATAATATTTCTTATTTCTTTATACGTTATATCCTTTCAGAAGGTGGACGATCATGGTTCTCCACAATTTCTAGTTTTGGTCTAAGTTACTTTAGACCGTTTATAGTCTGTTTTTGTTCTTTCTCTGCCATCAATTGATTCGATCTAATTTGTTAAATACTTTATTTGTTATTCTCCCTTGCTTTTCTTGATTTCAGTATATCTAGTGAGTATTAAATTTGCCAGACTTCCTTTCCTCATTAGCCATCCCATTATTCAGAAGAACAATATCTATGTCATTTTAAATATCTTCTTCATCTGTGAGGAAAATATACAGCATTCACTGCCATATAAGAGTTTAGATATTATATAGCAGCTCAAAACTCTATATCTTTAGCTATTGTTATGTTAGGATTTCTCTTAACACGCCTTCGGGATCATAGTTTTTTTTTTTTTAATCATATCACCCCGAGCAAGGCGGTAACGCCACTGATGTGCAGGGGGCTACATAAGAGTAAAAAAGATTAGAGGAGAATGAAGAAAAGGACGAACCAGTTAGAAAGGAGCAAGAGAAGGATGAGAATACAGGTGTGATGACAGTTGCGAAGGTGAGAGAAAGGAAAGGATCTACAGGGCGGTGTGGAAAGAAGTAGGGTCAAGTAGTTAAGAAATGAGAATTGACCTTGCATTTAAATTCCTGGATGTTGTAGCCGTCAGGAAAGCAAGATTAAGGAAGCGAGTTCCACAGGCGGGAAGTGCGAGAAAAGAAGCTGTATGAGTAGAATTGTTGTCTGCATTTGGTTGATCTAACTGTGAATGGGTGAGACTCAGTTTCCAGTCTGGTTGCACGAGTAAATACCTGTTGCGGAGGCACCAGTGACTCAAGCTCGTTGGAACAGAATCCATGGAAGTATTTATAGAACAGACAAAGGGAAGCCACATCTCGTTGGTGGGAAAGTGGCTGTAGTCGAGCCGCCAAGTCGGTAGCTATCACATTACTGATTCTTCTTTGAAGCCTGTCAAGGACACGGAGATGAACAGCAGGGGCACCTGACCATATATGGCAGCAGTATTCCACAGATTCCTTCTCTTTGCCAAGGCTTGAGAAAGGTAGTGGAGTAGATTCCTGTCGCCCTTGCAGTAGGGATACTGTTTGCAATTCAGAGTTTTCCTTCTTTTAGGCTGGTTGCTACTCAAGGTTAGAAAACAAAGTTTTTCTTGCTATTTAACCCATAGCTGGTGAGGGAGAAAAATTATGGAGTTATGCCTTTCCAAAAGACAATAATACAAATATGAAACAGCATATGAGGTCAGAATGTGAACTTGGTTTACCGATCCTTCTTTCCGTGATGATAACTGTTACACCATTCTTATCTGTGCCACGTCTCTTCAGAACATAAATGATCATGGTTTTCCACAACTTCTGGTCTGGCTCTTAGCAGAATTTCTCCTTTGGATAAGGCACCAGTTCCACTATCCATTCACTCAGGTAAGTAGCTTACTGCCTTCCCCTATTCTCCGTGAGAGTTAAATTTCACAAGTCCTTCTGCCCAAGGAATTTAGGTTGCTTTTTTTCTGAGTAGAAGTGTTCTTTCTGTTGCCATTTTCGTTAAAACTTTCTTGTTACTTACTTACTCCCTTCAGAGAATTTTCTGTATCCTTCTGTAGAAACATATTTCTACTGCCTCTAGTTTTCTCCTGGTCCGTGGGGAGATTTTCGAGTATTTACTGCCATATAAGAAGATGGATAATACATAGCAATCTAGCACTCTTTTCTTTGTTTCTCACGATTTTTTTTGTTTCTCACAATCATACTTAGCTTTTTGAATGCTTCTTTCACTAGTTCAATGTGTATTTGGAGCAGGGTGTCGCATTTTTCTATTTACCGTTAAAAGGCTTCCCAGATATTTGAACTCCTGCTTGATGTTTATTACTCTAATTTGTAATACGCTTCTTAAGTTTTTTTCTCGCTGATGACCATACTTTCTGCAGTTGATAGCTAGTCATTTTTCTTACTTTCTATTACTACCTTGACTAGAAGGTTCAAAAGCTTTCTTTACGAGTCGACCACCAACACAGTGTCATCTTCGTATCTTACATTGTTATGATTACATCCATTGGTAATGAATATTGGTATCGCCTCCAATTCTCTTAGTTGCTAAGATTATATTTTCTAGTTATAAATTCTCGGAGATTTTCTATTTCTTTTAGGAGAATCTCGTTACTGTTACACTTTAAAAACAAGGCAAGTTTCGATTACTTTTGCACAATTGAAAATACAGAAGTGTTTGTCGGCAGAGTGTCTCATCGATCTAATGTCTTAATCGCCTCCATTTTCCCTTTTAGTCTAATTTCTTTTTATTCAGTTTACTAAATTTTACGCATTTAAATTTATATCTAGAATCATTCCTTCATATTAACTCACCCGATATCTTAGCCCTATGTGAAACTAACCTTGACCCTTCTATCCCCTCTTCTGAGCTTTACGTTCCTGGCTACCTTCCCCTCTTCAGGAAGGACTCCAGTGTTCATATGCATGGGCTCGGTGTGTATGTCAGCGAACAGCTTCCCCTAGCTAGGATGACATCTCTTGAATCTCTGGAGCATTCTTTCATGTGCTTCCGTCTCTCACTTCTAAGCTTGATTAGCTATCTCTTCTTTCTCTACCGCTCTCCTTCCTCCTCTGACTGTTCGGTACTTGACAGCATCTCTGACAATATCGACAAAGCCATTTCTTCCCATCCTTCTGCCCATATATTTGTGTTTGGTGACTTTAACGCCCACCACACCAAGTTGCTAGAGAACTCTGTCACCGACTCTGCTGGTGTTTACACCATGAATTCTTCAATCACCCAATCTCTTACGCAAGTGGTGGACTTCTCCACGCGTTTCTCCGACAACCCTAACGGAAGGGACTCACTACTAGACCTCTGCTTCACTTCCATCCCAGACTCTTGCACTACCAGACAGCTCTGCCCACTCAGAAACTCTGACAACACCGTAGTTTCCGTCAACATTTCATTCCACTCCCACCCGACACAAGAAACCCAGACCAATAGAATATCCTACTACTACCAAAGGGCAGACTGGGATTCGTTCCGAGACTTCCTCTGTGACGTCCCATGGAACAACGTTTTTGGTCTTCCCATCGAAGAATGTGCATCCGAGGTCTCCTCCTGGGTTAAGGCTGGCATCAATGCCTTCATCCCTGCCAGGAAATTTCACCTTAAATCTCCATGGTTCTCTCCCGCTTGCTCGGCCGCCATCGCCCACCGGAATCACTTCTTCCGACTCTATCGTAGCTACGCGTTGGACCAAAACAGCCGCCTTTTCGCTTCAGCTCGTAATAACTGTAAAAGGATACTTAACGAAGCTAAGATGTTGTTTGCTGCCAGAATGAAACAACGCATAGCATCCTCTAAGTTCGGCGCCAAAGACTACTGGCGACTCTGTAAAAGAGTACTTAACAAGAGCAAGTCCTCATTACCCCCACTAATCAACAAATTTGAGGTCCTAACCTCCTCAGCGGACAAGGCTGAATGCTTTGCCCGCAGATTCTCGACCAATTCGAGACTGGATTCATTTGGAGTTTCTACACCCGACTTCTCACCTAGAACTGAGGCTCAACTGAATGACGTCCACATTACATCCTCGCTGGTCTTTAAGATAATCTCAAAACTGGACCCTCACAAAGCGAGCGGAGGGGACGGAATCCCAATCATAGTCTTAAAAAAATGTACCCCTGAACTCTCCTCTGTCCTTTCTAAGCTCTACAACTTCTGCCTATCTGCTTCCTGCTTTCCTGCCTGTTGGAAATCTTCCTCTGTAGTTCCTATATTTAAAAACACTGGAGAACCCTCGGACCCCGCTAACTGCCGACTTATCAGCCTTCTTCCGATCTTTGGCAAAGTGTTCGAAGCCATTATCAACGCCGAGGTTGTTCAGCATCTCACAGCACACAGGCTCCTCTCGGACAAGCAGTATGCTAACGACCATCACCGAGTATATAGACCAGACACTCGACAAGAATGGCGAAGCCCGAACCGTTGTCTTGGATATCTCTAAAGCGTTCGACAGAGTTTGACATGCTGGCCTTCTATGCAAACTGCGGAGCTTTGGTATAACTGGACATTTGTTTGAGCTAATCCAGTCTTTCTTCTCTAACCGCACATTGAAGGTAGTATTAAACGGACATGCCTCCCAGAACTATCACGCGAACGCGGGTGTCCCTCAAGGCTCTATCCTAGGTCTTACGCTCTTTCTGAACTACATTAATGATCTCCCTGATACCATAAGATCCCAAGTAGGTATGTAACCGATGACATCACAGTTTACTCTCACCTCGATCAAAAATCTGGTGTGGGCGACAAAGCTAACCTTGCAGCCGTGCTTGAGAAGGACCTCCAATCCGTAGTGGACTGGGGTAAGAAATGGCTAGTAAATTTTAATGCTTCTAAAACGAAGCTGCTATCAATTAACCATCATAGACAATCGCACCTACCTCCCATTAGCATAGACCAGGCTCGCCTCCCAGAGAATAAAACACTACGTCTCCTTGGTCTCACACTCTCAGCGGACCTCAAGTGGAATGACTATATCGAATCCATTGCTAAATCCCCTGCTAAGAAAGTCGGTTCTCTGTGCAGGACCCGGAAGTTTTTTCCGTCTGAATCTATCCGCACATATATAAGTCTACCATACGCCCGTGCATTGAATACTGCTGCCACATCTGGTCGGGTGCCCCTGTTATTCCCCTCGGGGTTCTCGACAAAGTACAACGGAGAGTCTGTAATGTAATCGATACCGACTTGGCAGATCGCCTGCAGCCTCTCTCTCACCGGCGCGACGTGGCTTCCCTGTGTCTCTTCTATAAATACTTTCACGGCTTCTGCTCCGATGAACTTAGATCACTGGCGCCCCCTAGGTACGAATTTGCACGTGATACTTGATTAGCAACTAGATCCCACCCTTTTACAGTGAAACCGATAAAATGCAGCCGTAACTTCTACTCCAGCAGTTTCCTTTCTCGCGCTTCTCGACTGTGGAATTCCCTGCCACACGATTGCTTCCCCGACGGCTACAATCTCCAGAAATTTAAATGTAAGGTCAATAGACACCTCCTAACACACTAACTCGCCTCCATTCTTTCAAACACTCTTCCCATCTACCCAGCCTCCGTATCCTTACCCATCTATCACCCTCCTTTTGACATTTCCTATATCTAGCCACTCTCTCTCTCTTTACCTTCCCCTATGTAGCCCCATGCGCAATAGTGGCAATGAAATGCCTTGCATGGGGTGAAATGATTAAAAACAAAATCTAATATGTATAGTAAAAATAAATTAAATATTTACTTCTCTGTTTCTAAAAAATAATGTTTTTAAGAAAAATATATAAAAAATAAGTTTACATAAAAAATTAACGCCGTTTTAGGGAAACTTAAGTAAAAACTTTTAAGAAATATATAAAAGGGCAGGCAAGTGAGCATTCATTTTATTTGTTACTCTTAATGCGTTGTTTATTGATATTGAGCTCTTTAATTACAAAGACTGCTTGCTTTAAAAACGTTATTTTCCAGAAATAACATGGTTCATCTGTTTTTTCAATTTTATTTTGGAAACACAGTCTTTGTTAGACTGCTCATCATGAAGAAAAAAAAACACAGTTACTGATAGAATAGGGATATTATATGTTTGTTGAATAACAATAACATATTGTTAATTAATATGCATATAATATTCTTATTATATCACTAATTGCATAGTTATAGATGCAATGATGATGTATTGCTGGCCTAGACATAATACGTTCTTGGATTGACCCTTCCAAACTTTCATTCATCCAATTGTGGATTAAATAATAGAGAACACTGGGCTCTCTAGCTTTGAAAAACTGGCACGCAATGAGAAGAAAAATTGTGAATTCCAAACCGTGAAAAATGCATTGGGAAGCCACTCCACTGAATTAGTTTGGCATAAGGCCAAATGTATGGAACACTGAAAATCGAACTCAATGCAATATTGAAGTTTTGTGAGGCTAGATTGATAACCATTAACCCCCGGAGAGACACCTAATGATGCTAACTAGACTTCCTCGAGTCGAGTATAAATACCTACTATTGAAGTTTGCCCTTGTTATAGAAATTATGATCTTTGATATTAGCTTGTGAAACATTGTTTCCCAGCGCTGCATACATACTAATATAAGTATAGCTCATTCTCGCATAAGGTCACTATGATAAAACATGAAGTATATGATTGATAGATTGATTCGTTTTTTACGACTTATCAACTATTTGCATGTTATTTAAAGCCAGAAAATAGTTTTAATTTTAAGATTTTTTGTTTATAATATAACTGGTTTATTGATAAAAAATCTTATTAATTAGCCCATAGTTGGGATAAGAAAAGATATATTCATACTTTTCAAAAAAAAAATCTGTTCGTAAGTAAATATAACGAACACAACGGGAATTGGAATTCGGCTCGCCCGAATAACAATTCTAAGCCATTATCCAATACATCACCCGCACATCTAAGCTTACAAGAGGAACAAAGCAACAGTATCAGATGAGTGTGTAAAAGAGGCATTGACGATTTAGTGGATAAATAAGGCAACTAAAATGATAAATGCAATATACGACAGCGGCGAAATCCTAAAACATTTCAATAGATTAATTTTCATAGCACTGAAAAAAAAAAGACATGCACAGATAAATGGACAATCAGCTTGATGAGTCTCACAACTAATACTTCTTCTTCCTCTTTTCTTTTTCAAGAAGAAGAAGAACAAGAAGAAGAAGAACAAGAGTCTCACAACTAATACTTCTTGAAGAAGAAGAAGAGCAAGAGTCTCACAACTAATACTTCTTGAAGAAGAAGAAGAAGAAGAAGAAGAGTCTCACAACTAATACTTCTTGAAGAAGAAGAAGAACAAGAAGAAGAACAACAACAAGAGTCTCACAACTAATACTTCTTGAAGAAGAAGAAGAACAAGAAGAAGAAGAAGAGTCTCACAACTAATACTTCTTGAAGAAGAAGAAGAAGAAGAAGAGTCTCACAACTAATACTTCTTGAAAAAGAAGAAGAAGAAGAGTCTCACAACTAATACTTCTTGAAGAAGAAGAAGAACAAGAAGAAGAAGAAGAAGAAGAAGAGTCTCACAACTAATACTTCTTGAAGAAGAAGAAGAACAAGAAGAAGAAGAAGAAGAAGAAGAGTCTCACAACTAATACTTCTTGAAGAAGAACAAGAAGAAGAAGAAGAAGAAGAAGAAGAAGAAGTATTAGTTGTGGGACTCTTCTTCTTCTTCTTCTTCTTCTTCTTCCGTGTGCTTTGTCCTTTCAGGACATAGACGATAATGGCCTTCCACGTCTCTCTATCCCTGGTGGCTCTTAGCACGCTTTCTCCTGTTATAACACGCAACTCCCGTTCTGCCATCCATCTGCTCAGGCCAGTCAAGTACGTTACACGCTGTTTTCCCCTGTCTCTCCTTTCTTCTATCTGGCCTGTTAGTATCAGGTTCTCCAAGTCCTCCTTCCTCATTGTATGTCGCAGGAACTATAGCTGTCTCTTTCTGATGACTCTAAATGAAGCTCAAATAAAAATTTGACAAGAAATCGGTTAGAAACATTGTGGCTTTGTTCAAGACACTGGAACAAGATATTCAAATATTATAATAAGAATGCTAGCAGAGCGAACAAATACAAAAAGACCTATTATTCTGCTTCATAGATCACTCAAAGGCGCTTGATAGGGTACTAAATAAAAAGCTTCTTGAAAGGCTATAAACACTTGATGTAGACAGGAAAGAGTAATCTCTACTGGGAACAAATAGCTTACAAGTGGCTAGAGAACAAGTTTAGTGATGACATAAAATAAAAAGAGAAAGTATAAACTCTATTACCAGATTTATTGAATCTGTACAAAGAGACATTTCTAAGAAGACCAGTAGACCTACGATGATTTATTATCGGCTGATGTGACCCTGATGCTTTTTTTAAATCATTTCACCACAAGCAAGGCATTCCACTGCCACTATAGCGCAGGGGGTTACATAGAGGGATTGGGTATAGGAAATGTCAGAAGGAGGGTGATAGATGAGTTAGGATGTACATAGGGAGAGAGTTGGAGAGAGTGGGTGTGAGTTAGTGTGTTAGGAGGTGTCTATTGACCTTACATTTAAACTCCTGGAGGTTGTAGCCGTGGGGGAAGCAAGCACGCGGTAGGGAATTCCACAGGCAGTAAGTGCGAGGAAAGAAGCTGTTGGAGTAGAAATTGCGGTTACATTTCATCGGTTTCACTGTAAAAGGGTGGGACCTAGTTGCCAATCTAGTATCTCGTGCAAATTCACATCTAGGGGGCACCAGTGATTTAAGTTCATTAGAGCAGAAGCCATGAAAATATTTATAGAAGAGGCACAAGGAAGCCACGTCACGCCGGTGAGAGAGATACTGCAGGCGGTCAGCTAAGTCGGTATCAATCACATTACAGATTCTTCGCTGTATTTTGTCAAGAACCCCGAGGAGAATAGAAGGGGCATCCGACCAGATGTGGCAGCAGTACTCAATACACGGGCGGATGGTGGATTTATATAATTGCAGGATAGATTCAGGCGGAAAGAATTTCCGGGCCCTGCACAGAGAGCCGACTTTCATAGCTGTGGATTTAGCAATGGATTCAACGTAGTCATTCCACTTGAGGTCCGCTGAGAGTGTCAGGCCAAGCAGGCGTAGTGATTTACTCTCTGGGAGGCAAGCCTGTTCCATGCTAATGGGAGGGAGGTGCGGTTGTCTGTGGTGGTTAATTGACAGCAGCTTCGTTTTGGAAGAATTGAATTTTACGAGCCATTTTTTACCCCAATCCACCATGGATTGGAGGTCCTTCTCAAGCTCGGCAGCAAGGGTCGCCTTGTCACCTACACCAGATTTTTGATCGAGGCGAGAGTAAACTGTGGTATCATCGGCGTACATGCCTACTTGTGATCTTATGGTATCGAGGAGATCATTGATATAGATTAGAAAGAGCGTAGGACCTAGGATAGAGCCTTGGGGTACACTCGCGTTTGTAGGGTAGTTCTGGGAGGCATGTCCGTTTAATACCACCTTCAGTGTGCGGTTAGAGAGGAATGACCGGATTAAGTCCAATAAAAGTCCAGTTATGCCATAGCTTCGCAGTTTCCGTAGAAGGCCGGCATGCCATACTCTGTCGAATGCTTTAGAGATATCCAAGGCGACGGTTCGGGCTTCACCATTCTTGTCGAGAGCCTGGTATATATACTCGGTGATGGTCGTTAGTATATCAGCAGTGGACCTGGTGATGATGTAAGATATGTTTCGAAACATGTTAGTAATGAGGACGTTTTAGGGAGAATAGAAAATGCAAAGATTGTTGCTAGCATTTAGAAACGTTTTGGACAAATAACGAGGGGAAAAAAAACTGGGATATTCAGCATTCACTGGGCATACATGCTAAAGGCAAGAGAACCAAGGAGAAAACAGCAAGAAACCTACTTGACGAGTCTCAATAAAGTGATGTTAAAAGAAAGATCACAACCGAAAGTGAATCGAAACGTGTCAAGAATTAATAAAAGTAACAGAAAGAAAAAATAACAAATAAACAGGAAGTTATGGAGAACTATAATATTTCAGAGCCGAAAAACAATAGCACGGAACAGAAGAGCAATGACGTCCTCTTGATCAGTGTCACAAAGGCTTAAGAATGTTTCTACTCATCTTATAGTGCAGTCGGAAAGAATAAGGACCTTTTTCACTTAGTTTTTCGTTGCGTGCTACCTGAGGAAAACACGGTTGAGATGGGATAGATATTGGACATGGATCCCAGTTTAAAAACTTAGAAACTACACTGATTCTGTATACACCTACGCTTAACCCTCGGTTTCATGTTGAATGCTCATAAATTTTCATATCGACCATGACCAAAAGTTACCCAGTCCCAACCACCACTGGCACGTGGGCGTCAGAGTACTCCGACGTTCCCGCTTTGGGGCGATATTGAGTGAAATAATGCCGTAAGTTTGGAATCTCTAACCCGGGACTAGGCTTTCTTCACTTCATGCTTTGTGGTTAAATATCACGAAGCGAAAAGACGACACCGATATACTGCATCTTAATATGGGAATAATATGAGAAAATATTATACTTTGATCTCCATGATATTTATTTTTAAATTTATGCAGAAACCATAAAAGTAGGTAGAGGTTTGGTGTGGTCGCGTACTGTCTACAGACAACTATAATTCGTCTTTCATGCAATCCATACCCACGAATAATATACTTTCATACATATTTACAATTAATGCAAGCGTACAAAGAAGGAAAGAAGAGTAAGTTAACAAAAAAGTAAATAAATAAACGGAAAAAGAGGCTAGAACCGAATAACGCAACGAGCTGCATTTTATTTTGCTGTTCGAATCATCGGATAGGATAGGATTCCGTTTTAACTCATTAGAGAATTTAAACACTAATATTAACATTCTTAATAATCTAGATGACTTCGAATGTTTCTCCAAAGATATGATTGGTTCTAAAGGACTAGCATAGCTAACATGATATGCTTGGTTTTGAATAAACTTTTTATTGTAATCACTCAACCAAAGCAGAGCGCCTTCAGGCCAGACTAATTAATCCTTATTTAACCAAGAAGAACCAGAAGTCCAAAATTTAAAGTTTTTTCTAAAACAGTCTCCGAGTAATTAAATCTAAGAATTTTACTGATAACTCGTTTTGGATGTAACACTTCTAGGGCTACTTTAATGTCTTCTAATCTATATTTGACAAACTTGTTTTTGGCTTTTATGTTATCGGACAATAACTAAGATAACACTGTCAACAGCAATAATTACATCTTTCATACAAACGTTTGATTAAGGTTTCAAGATGTTCTTAATGCATTTCACTGCTAAATTCACTACTAACAACTCAAGTGAAGGTAAAGACTTTACTTTTATGGACGCTATCTTAGATTTAGTAAAAATTAGGGAAGCTATAGAATCCTGTCTCATATAGGAAGCAAAATCATGTGCTTTTTTGGAAGTATCAGAAAATAATTACAATTCCGCAGTAATTGAACTGATAACTGCGCATCTTCAAAGAACTTAAATGTTCAATCTTCTTAGATAAATTATTCTAGGTTTTTCGGTATTCTGTTGGTATAATTTCTTCCCAGGATAATTTTAATTTCCACAATTCCCTTAGAAATATTCTTCCTTTAACTGTCAGTGGCAAGTACTAAGACAAGGGGTTAAATACACTAGAATTTTGCGCCATTATTTTTCTTTTGGTGTTGGCAGAGGAATCTAAAACGCCCACTGAAATTTCTAAAGTATCTTTGACGGTATTATATTTATATTCTAATTTTTTTTCGAAATTACTACTATGTTCTACAAATGTTTTTGTCATCTTCTAGTCAGTCAGTTAAGTGCCATACGTGATACACGCTTGGGCGATCATGTCTCGAAAGAGACATGACTGACTGGGCAGAAGATTATCCCGCAGTAGGTTGCCATTGCTTTCTGCGGTAGACTGGTTGCCGACCAAGGCTATAGAACCCAGTCTGTCCTATTATTTAACCCATAACTGGAAGGAATAGACGGATTAATACCTTTCCCAAGGGTATTTGCGCGTAAGTGAATACAATGGATTCAACTGGAATTCGAACTCGGCTCCCCGGTTTCTCGTTCCGAGCCGATAATTTCTTGAGTTACACGAACACAACTCAAAACTTTTATCCGCTTTTCTTTCACGGATTCTTTATATTTTTTTTAAAATATCACCCCAAGCAAGCCGATAATGCCACTGATGCGCAGGGGGCTACGTAAGGGTAAAAAGAATGGAAAAGAGAAAAACCGGAAACCACATCCTAAACAGGGAACAAGGGATGATCCTCTTCACCTGTTCAATAGACGTGGGTGGAGTGTGAACCGGGCGATAGTTTAGCCTATCTACTCCAACTGAAAAAAAAAATAAATAAATAAAGAGAGAAAAGAGTGAAAAGATTGGAAAAAAGAAAACCGGAAACCGCACCCTAAACAAGAAACAAGGGATGAGCCTCTTCACCTGTTCAATAGATGTGGGTGGATTGTGAACCGGGCGATTTTGTTTTTAAAAATAAAAAAAAAATGTTGAAAATATCATTTGGACATATTTGATCTGATGCTGATAATATATAAATAAAAACATTTTGTAACAAGTACTTTTTAAAAAAATGAAGATATGTCAATAACTGTTAGAACACTTACGGCTAAGACAACAATCAAAGTTTCCAGACTAAGGGCTAAAACATTAGACGAAAACTGAGTGGTAATAGAGAGAAGACCTTCCATGATGTTTGGGAGAAAGTTGAACAAAATCTGGGTTGTACCACAATTTTTTAAGTATTCACAAAAGCCAAACACAGCTCTGACAGCAGATATTCTCACACTAGCAGGTTGAGTAGGGTGAAGACCTGTCATTGTAGCTTGCAAAAATTTTTCCATTAAGTATAAAAATTCTTTAGGAGAATTACTTATCTTTATAAAATTATGAACATAAAAATTATCTCTTAAAATAAGTGCATAAATTATTAGGGTATTTGTTAAAATGGTATTGGATAGCAAAATTCAATATTAAGGGACTTGCTATAAACTCAAAGATCAAAGTTGTATATACTCCTGATCAAAATTTTAAGACCACTTAAAAATCTTTAAAAAGAAATATTTTTTTTACGGATAGATTTTAAACTCCTCCCACTTAAGGTTACCAATACTACAATCTAAAATTTTATGGAAGCAAAAAGCTATATTCCAAACATTTTATTTAGAAATTTACATTTTTATAAAATAAGGCGATTTACACATGATCAAAATTATAAGACCAGGGACAAAAATTCTACGAAATTATACAAAAAGTGTATGAAAAGTGTATGAAAACATTCAACAATCAAATTTAATAATGAGTTCTACCTCCACTGCTTTTGATGACTTCAAAAATTCTGTCGGGCATGCTAGAAATAAGCGTTTCCATTAAGGTGCGGGGGATGTTGCTCCAGCTTCTGAAGATGGTTTCACGAAGTTCATTTTTTGTTGAATATTGTTTGCCATTTCGATAAACATATCTTGTCATTCATCCTCAAACATTTTCAATTGGGTTCAAGTCTGGTGAGCATGCAGGATGTCCCAAGAGATGGACTCCATTTTCTTGTAGAAATGTCAAGGTCCGTCTTGCAGCGTGGATTGCAGCATTATTCTGTTGGAATAACCATCCATCCACACACAAATGATGGCCCTCCATCATCAATGATGCTTTTTGTAGCATGCTAACATAACCAGCCGCTGTTTGACAACCCTGCACCACCTGGAGCTCTATCGTCCCTCTGTAAGAAAAGGCACCCCATACCATTAGTGGTGGACACTATGACGTGTGGAGAAAATTTCAGGAGGCATGTTTTTGTTATGCCAATATCGTTGGAAGCCATCAGGTCCATCTAGATTTTAATTTTTTCTCATCAGAAAACAGGACTTTCTTCCACTTCTCAACGCCCCATGTTTGGTATTCACAACCAAACTTTAAGCGGTCCACCTTGTGACGTGGAAGCAGCCGAGGAATTTGTTTACGCTTTTTATTTACCATGCCTTTTTGTCGTAAGTGTCGTCTGATGGTTACGGGACTGCAATCAGCATCTGTGACGGCCTTAATTTGACTAGAAGAAAGTCTCCCCTCTTTTATAACAACCCGTCTTATCCTCTTACTCAATGCAGGAGAATGTTTTGGAGCCTACCAGAGGATTTTGCTTTTCCATAATTCTCACTGTTCTTTAGAAAGTTGCAAATCACAGTTTTACTGCGATTTACCTTAGCTGCGATCGCCTGTTGTGACAAACCTTGCTTATGGAATTCCAGAATTCGAGAACGCTCAACATTGGTAAGTTTGCTTGCTTTAGGCATGGTAACACCTTTACGCAGTGATTGCTAATCTCTAACTGAACTAAAAACATTGGAATTACCATAGATCTAACAATTTATACCCCTGGTCTTATAATTTTGATCATGCGTAAATCGCCTCATTTTATAAAAATGTAAATTTCTAAATAAAATGTTTGGAATGTAGCTTTTTGTATCCATAACCTTTTAGATTGTAATATTGGTAACCTTAAGTGGTAATAGTTTAAAATCTATCTGTAAAAAAAAATTATTTTTAAAGATTTTTAAGTGGTCTTAAATTTTTGATCAGGAATGTATCTATAACCAACTAAATTGTTTAACGCTGTGCACTGCCAGTTTTAAGTGAACAACCAAAAACTTTAATAGTAGTCTTTTTATCACTTTTAATTACAGGCCAATAACGTATCCAAATATATTTCCCATAATCTTTAGGGGAAACCAATACACATTTCACGATTTTCTCTTTTCTTCTGAAGAAAACTGAAAATATTGTGAAGTAAGTTTTTCTTTTCTAAACTTTTGACTACCCTATCTAAAATCTTCAAAGAAACGACATAATTAGAAGCAACTAATTTTAATTTACCCTTATTCTACAGAAGCTCTATATAGTAAGTATCATTTTTACAACTAGAGCTTTTGAATTGTTCTTTATCAAAATCACATAAGGCAGCTTCGTCTTCTAATCTTAAAGACTCTAGACTAAATATTTTATCCATATTTCTTTCGAGCATACTGTTTTCAAACATATCACAGAGTCGAAATAATTCGGTTTTGGGATAAAAAAAACTCACGTGAGTGATTGGACAGGAAGGATATCACACTATGATGGTATAATAGATATCACTGTCATTCTTCCCTGATTCCATTATCACGGTTTTGTTCTGGAAGCAAGAAATTCGACATATTTTCGAAAATAACCAGTTTGGATTTTCTATGCTGATCCATTCGTGTATTTGATTAACTGCATTGGCCTTTTCGTCTTTATTTCTAATATGAGTAGTTTTCAATATCTATTATTCTCATCTTGGTTGATATAGCTGTTATAATAGACACAAAGTTTCGACCAAGTACCCTCTGTAACTCGTCACTGAGAATAAGTGACAAGCTTAGCGACCGACGAGTGCTAAACTTCACAACACAACGTTATATAAATTTAATTTTTTGCACCACTCTAACTTAGTACTTAAAGTAGGGTAATTGTTGCAATAATTGGAATAACGCTGACCTATTCTGCAAAAATTACATCTGTGATGACATTTTTTAGTACTAGTAGTATTAAAATTTTCAAGCGTGGAATATTTTGATTTTTGGGGTGTTTTAAACCCTTTTGTTTTGTTTTTTTTGTTTTTGTTTTTTTTTTTAATCATATCACCCCAAGCAAGGCGGTAACGCCACTGATGTGCAGGGGGCTACATAAGAGTGAGAAGATTAGAAAAGAGAAAATCGGAAACCACATCCTAAACAGGAAACAAGGGATGAGCCTCTTCACCTGTTCAATAGACGTGGGTGGAGTGTGAACCGGGCGATAGTTTAGTCTGTCTACTCCAATTGAAAAAAAAAAAACAGTGAGAAGATCAGAAAAGAGAAAAACCGGAAACCGCATCCTAAACAGGAAACAAGGGATGAGCCTCTTCACCTGTTCAATAGACGTGGGTGGAGTGTGAACCGGGCGATTCCCTCTATTACTACTATTACTGCTGCTAAATCTTTCTTTTGTTGACTGTAATACTTTTATCGACTCACTAGATTTATCGAAAATTTCCTATAGTGAAGAATCTTAGGATTTGGTTTCCGGTCTTTTTTAAAGGCTATTTCAACTGTACTTCTAACGTCCCTGTTTAAAACTTTATTTACTGTTTACTATTTATTTATTTTTCTCAACAGGTGTAGATAGATTATCACCTATTGTCCGGTTCACACTCCTCCCTGGTCTTTTGAACAGGAATAGAAGTGTATCATCTGTTTCCTGTTTAGGATTTGGTTTCCGGTCCCTTTTAAAGTCTACTTCAACTGTACTTCTAACGTTCTCGTTTAAAACTTTATTTACGATTTACTTGTTTCTTTCCTCAATAGAAGTAGATATGTTCGCCTATTATCCGGTTCACACTCCTCCTCGGTCTTTTGAACTGGGGTAGAAGTGTATCCTCTGTTTCCTGTTTAGGATTGGGCTTTCGGTTCCTTATAATGCCTATTTTTCAGTTCTAGTGATCCCTTGCGACTTGGTGGCAATATCTCTTTGTTTGGGCTGCTACCTCTTACTTGGTAATTTTCTACCTGGAGTGGCTATTAGGCCTTTTACTGGGATAACATCACGGTAAAAAAAAAAAAAAAAAAGAAGTAAAATATGAAAATATAAGAAAACGGCTTTAGAAAAACAGAAATGTCATGAACTGTTATGTAATATCTAATCTCTTAAGGCAGTGAATGCTGGATAATCTCTTCGTAGGGGAAAAGTTCGAAGAAAGAAAGGTGTAGTTCTAAAGAGTTATGACTGTTCACATAGAGTATATGGAGAGATGTGATCGACTGTATCCTGACTGAATGAAGCAATACTTTCCAGCTAAAACGTTTTTTTCGACACTGTTCTATCACTACTGCTATGGAAAGTGCTCGGACGAACTTCATTCCTTGGTTCCACCAGGTCTAACATTCACAGCTATGATCCTCCGTGCCACCTACATAGTACCAGACCACCCACATTCTCTCCGTATTCCACCGGCGAGAAGCAAGTTCCACTCGAACAGCTTCACAAAACACTGCCCTGTAGAACAGACTCAAAAAATAATGTTTCTCCGATTGCTACTTTCTTAACATGTTCAAGTTTAGAGACAACATTTATATTCCCCTCCTATTTAATTGGAGTAGACAGACTAAACTATCGCCCGGTTCACACTCCACCCACGTCTATTGAACAGGTGAAGAGGCTCATCCCTTGTTTCCTGTTTAGGATGTGGTTTCCGGTTTTTCTCTTTTCCAATCTTTTCACTCTTATGTAGCCCCCTGCGCATCAGTGGCGTTTTCGCCTTGCTTGGGGTGATATGATTTTAAAAAAAATCCATTTAAACTAACCTTTAACATAACCCTCTACCTTGAGTGACCTCTGAGCCTTGTCGTACTGTAAAACAGGGAAAAAAATTAGTTCTCAAAAGATCTATAACAATTAAACAATCTCCATTATGATTTTCTATATAAAAATTAACATATATATACTTTTATTAAGGCGGAGTTATTGTATTCGGTCGCGTTTGTTCGTCTGTCTGTCTGTCTGTCTGTCTGTGGTCAAGATATCTCAAGGCCTGCTGCATGAATTCTGGTGAAACTTTCACGGATGATTGGTTTCATGACTGACACTAATTGATTAGATTTTAAATTCAAATTTAAATTCTATCCGATGTGGGATAAACAGTAGGAGAACAATTGCTTTTCACCCTTCAATCGCTCTCTTATAAGCGGGATGTAGCGAGTCTACGACTGCTATATCGCTACTTCCATGGAAAGTGCTCGGACAAACTACATTCCTTGGTTCTGCCAGGTCTAACTTTCTCGGCTAAGACCCGCCGTGCCACCTATATAGTACCAGACCACCCACATTTCCTTCGTATTCCATCGGCGAGAAGTTCAACCCGAACAGCTTCTCACAAACCACTACCCTGTGGAATAGACTCACAAGAGAATGATCTCCCGATCACTACAGTCTTAACATGTTTAGAGACAACCGTTATATTCCTCTTCTATCCATATATCCTTAACGTAATTAGAGGTCGAGGATACTAAAATCAAGCAAGTGTTGAAGTTTAAATACCTGGGAAATGTTCCGAGAGAGGTCGGAAAGTGCGACACTGAGATCCGAAGGCGCATTGGCATGGTCACGTACGCATTTCAAAAGTATTGAGAGGCAGGAAGATCTCGCTGGAAGCAAATAAAAAAGTACTGAACTGTATGTGATAGCTGTTTTCCTATATGGCAGTGAATCTCCTCAAAGGTGAAGGAAGCAACATAAATTTTGTTCTACAAAAAGAAGCTGATGATTCCATGGACCGAACACATGAACAACGAGGTTTTGGAAAGGATGTAAACGAATAGAAAACTTATACTTAACATCAGGAAGAAACAGCTGAAGTTTCTGGAACACGTAGGAAAGAGGGTTTGGAGAATCTAATACTCACGAGACAGATAGAAGGAAAGAGTGACAGGAGGAAGAAACGCGAAAAATACTTGATGTGCTTGAGCAAGTGAATGGTGGAGCAGGTTTTGGGGGAGATATCAAGAGGAAAATTGTTAAGAGCGACAAGGAATAGGGGTAAGTGGAGGTCCATGATCGCCTACGTCATGAAGGGACACGGCACTGGAAGAAGCAGAAGAAGAAGAAGAAGAAGAACCTGCTTCAAGTGCCCCCTCAGGCCTTGTCCAAGGTGAACTGTATTGCCAGGAAAAACAAGAAACAAAACAAACTATGCATTCAGCCAGTCAGTTCAGTCAGTCAGTTAAGTGCCAGACGCGAAACACGCTTGGGCGATCATGTCTCGAAAGAGACATGACTGACTGGGCAGAAGATCATCCTGCAGTAGGTTGCCATTGCTTTCTGCGATAGACTGGTGGCCGACCAAGTCTATAGAACCCAATCTGTCCTATTATTTAACCCATAACTGGAAGGAAGAGACGGATTCATACCTTTCCCAAGGGTATTTGCGCGTAAGTGAATGCAATGAATTCAACTGGAATTCGAACTCTGCTCCCCGATTTCTCGTTCCGAGCCGATATCCACTGCATCACAACACCTTTTAGGCTGAGAAATTACAGTCAGTCAAATGCCATACATGATATACGCTTAGGCGATCATGTCTCTTTCGATCCATGACTGACTAGACAAAAGATTTTATCGTAGTAGGTTGCCATTTCTTTATGCGATAGACTGGTTGCTAACCAAGGCTATAGAACCTAATCTGTTGTGCTATTCCATCCATAACAGGAGAAAGAAGAGATGGATTCATACCTTTCTCAAGAATATTTGCGTGTAAGTGAGTACAATTCGAATGCGAACTTGGTTCTCCGATTTCCCATGTCGAGCTGATATCCATTACAGCACAACGCATATGCAGTCACTAGTTTCATAAAAGAAAAAATAGGATGCTGGAAATTTTTGCACATATCTCCTTCACAGACCATTTGGTCAACATTTTATTTTTTCTTTCTTTTTGACAATAATGTCAAGTTGTCAGGCGAGTTCCCTGAGGTCAGAATCGCATTTCCATAATCTTCCCTGCTAGTTACTATAAATAACTTTTTATTAATAGCAACAGGCTATTGAATGTTCCGGGGGCATACAGATACGTTGTTGAAAGAGCTTATTAGATTTACCGACTTGAAGGAATTTTGTTTATTTGATGTCTACAAAGACGTCAATGTTTTGAACACGCAATTCTTGATTAATGTAACTGTTTTTTACTCGAAAAAACAAACAAACAAAAAAGCAAAAACCAATACTAACAGATTTCTTTAAAAAATCTATATTTATATACATTTATTCAATTTGCGAAAAAACAGTGTCTGATTAACCAAACAGAAAATGCAGAAAAAAAAATGCTGCATTTTCCAGAGACCTGCATCAAATATTTTCAAGTTGTATTGTAACATCAAAATCTTACAATTTGGCAATGTTAAACAAAGAAAGGAGTACTGGATTGTTATGTGATGTCTGTCCTTCAATATAGCAGCGAATGCTGGACAATCTTATCAATGATGAAGGAAAGACTCAAAGCAACAGAAATGTAGTTCTACAGAAGGTTGCTGAGGATACCATGGATCGAGCAACGACGAGGTTTTGGAGAAGATGGAAATGAAAAGAAAACTTATACTTAACATAAGGAAGGGACTGCTGAATTTTCCGAGACATGTAATGAGGAAGGAGAGCTTGGAGAATCTGATACTCACAGGAAAGATAAAGGGAAAGTGAGAGAGGGGAAAGCGATGCGTGACATACTTGATGGACTTGAGCAAATGAATGGCAGAGCAGGGTTTGGGAGTAGAAATGATAAAAGAGGTGCTAAGAGCGACAAGGGGTAGGGGAATGTGGAAGGTCATGGTCACCTACGTCCTGAGGGACAGGCACATAGAAAAAGAAGAAGAAAAAGAAGAATAAGAAGAAGAAGAAGAAGAAGAAGAAGAAGAAGAAGAAGAATGTTCACATGTTGGAGAAACCGCATCTTTAATTACACTGTCCAACAATATCAAGCCGAATTGATTCGAAATGCCATCAAAAACGATATTCGGTCCACGGATATCCGAAAAAGAATACTCGAAAATAGCACCTTAACGTTACAGCAGGCCAAGCAAGAGTACTAGATTTAGCAATACAAAATGCTACAAGCTACAAAACCAATGCTGAAACGCCTGTGACCTCTTCACCTATTAAAAAACAGCCTTAATTAAACTCAAATGTTTTATTTTTCGGAGGCAAAAGACATGTAAAATCATTAGGTCACGCTAGAAGGGACAAATACTATACATGCGGAAAGCAGGTACATTGGAATAAAGTTTGCAGAAGTTCAAAGAGAAGCGAAACGATATCTTGTTCAGCATCAGTGGATGCACTTGGTTGTCTATCAAATACAACGACAGAGTTAACAGCCACTAAAACTTGATTGACACGGGGAGCACAGAAAACTTCTGTTATTTGTGTGATTTTTTTTTGGTGCTTCTTGTCTGCTACCTAAAAAAAAAAATCACTGCCAACGGAGAACGAAAAAAGTAATGGTTATCCATTACTTTTTTTTTTTTTCATAGAATAAGATCAAGGGGAACTGAATGTGCTTCTGTCTGCCTTTAATTCCAGGGGAAATAAATGTTTTAAGGAATGAACCTGTTCGCAACCGTTCCTCAACACACAGGCCGAGCGAACTTTACCATCGTTCCCGGTAATGAGTCTAAGCACCTTACCTAGACTCCAAAAAGGTCTAGTCTTATTAGGAGATTTGATTAATACAATTTCTCCAACTGACACCTTTAGAGGGCAATCTCCCTTCAAATTCGTATCCCTCTCTCTCAGAGACAACAGATAATCATTGTGCCACATCTTCCTAAATTTTTCGACATATTTATGTCTTAACTCCAAAGATTGCACCAGCTTTATTCTACTAGGGGGATCGGGGCACAGATCTTCCGATCCATAGTTACTAATTAACAAACGTGGATTGTAGCCAGTTTGTAGAAAGTGATTGGGGGTTAAAATATCTAGGCCCCCTTCTGAAGCGGTAAAATAAGTCAGCGGTCGATCGTTGATCGCTTTCTGCACGTCAGAAATTATCGTTAAAAATTCAAAATACTGAATTTTCCTCCTACCTATTAATTTTTTCAAGCATTGCTTCATGGTTTTGATCATTCTCTCCCATGCGCCCCCATACCAGGCGGAATAAAGGGGAATGGTGTGATGACTAATGGAAGCGGACCTAAAATGTTCCCTGAATTCGTCGGAAACGAAAATTTCAGACAACATAATGCCGGATGCTAGAAAGGTTTTAGCATTATCCGAATAGACATGAGAGGGAACGCCAAAAAGATGTTATATTAACAAGCACTAAATGTCATACTAACAAGCACCAAATGTCACCATAACAAGCACTAAATGTTATATTAACAAGCACTAAATGTTATATTAACAAGCACTAAATGTCATCATAACAAGCACTAAATGCCATATTAACAAGCACTAAATGTTATATTAACAAGCACTAAATGTTATTTTAACAAGCACTAAATGTCATTAACAAGTACTAAATGTTACACTAACAAGCACTAAATGTCACCATAACAAGCACTAAATGTTATATTAACAAGCACTAAATGTCATATTAACAAGTACTAAATGTTACACTAACAAGCACTAAATGTCATATTAACAAGTACTAAATGTTATATTAACAAGCACTAAATGTCACCATAACAAGCACTAAATGTCATATTAACAAGTACTAAATGTTACACTAACAAGCACTAAATGTCACCATAACAAGCACCAAATGTTATATTAACAAGCACTAAATGTTATTTTAACAAGCACTAAAAGTCATATTAACAAGTACTAAATGTCATATTAACAAGCACTAAATGTTACCATAACAAGCACTAAATGTTAAATTAACAAGCACTAAATGTTATATTACATTAACAAGCACTAAATGTTATATTAACAAGCACTAAATGTTATATTAACAAGCACTAAATGTTATTTTAACAAGCACTAAATGTCATATTAACAAGTACTAAATGTTACACTAACAAGCACTAAATGTCACATTAACAAGTACTAAATGTTATATTAACAAGCACTAAATGTCACCATAACAAGCACTAAATGTCATATTAACAAGTACTAAATGTTACACTAACAAGCACTAAATGTCATCATAACAAGCACTAAATGTCACCATAACAAGCACTAAATGTTATATTAACAAGCACTAAATGTTATATTAACAAGCACTAAATGTCACCATAACAAGCACCAAATGTTACACTAACAAGCACTAAATGTCACCATAACAAGCACTAAATGTCACCATAACAAGCACTAAATGTTATATTAACAAGCACTAAATGTTATTTTAACAAGCACTAAATGTTATTTTAACAAGCACTAAATGTCACCATAACAAGCACTAAATGTTATATTAACAAGCACTAAATGTCATATTAACAAGTACTAAATGTTATACTAACAAGCACTAAATGTTACCATAACAAGCACTAAATGCTATATTAACAAGCACTAAATGTTATTTTAACAAGCACTAAATGTTACACTAACAAGCACTAAATGTCACCATAACAAGCACTAAATGTTATATTAACAAGCACTAAATGTTATATTAACAAGCACTAAATGTTATATTAACAAGCACTAAATGTTATATTAACAAGCACTAAATGTCACCATAACAAGCACTAAATGTCATATTAATAAGTACTAAATGTTACACTAACAAGCACTAAATGTCACCATAACAAGCACTAAATGTTATATTAACAAGCACTAAATGTTATATTAACAAGCACTAAATGTCATCATAACAAGCACTAAATGTCATACTAACAAGCACCAAATGTCACCATAACAAGCACTAAATGCCATATTAACAATTTTTTCTTCATCATAGGAAGATAAGGTTTCACTCTCGTCGATTCCAATAGACTCGAGAGAGAGGAAAAGTTCAATTCCGCGTTCAACAGAGGAATCCTCAAAAAATGGGCCAAGTGTATCTGAATATGAATATACCGGATTTAAGGCACTGTCGATTAAGAACGACGAACATTCAGGCAAGGATTCAATAATTTGATTAAAGGGGGGGCACACTTGCTTATCCTCCCTAATAATAACCGGCTTCAAAAAATTGTACCTATTGCCGAAGGGAATGATTTCGTCAGAAATTCTCCATGCAGTCCCATTTAGACATTCAACCAGGATAACATGCGAAGAGAGAGAGAAATAAGGAAATGTCAAGGCTTATCCAGTCAAACCAACCCCCTCTCCGACAAATTTTGAAAAAAAAATTTTTTTTTTTTTATGTAGCAGACAAGAAGCACCAAAAAAAAATCACACAAATAACAATTCTGGAAGGGAAAAATTTACAATAAAATATGTAACGCACATATTTTTGCAATAAAAGCTATGTGAGAAATATATTCACATAGCTTAGCGCTTAAGCAGTGAAAGGAAATTATCAAACATAACAAGACATACCTGGTATAGAAAAAACAATTTATTTGTCTTGCAAAAATATGCTGAATTTTGCTGCTACAGTGTAGCTTGGTATAGTCTCTTTTCTCTGCTTAGCTTGGTATAGTATCCTCCGTCTAGGAGTGGGATGAAAAAGACACAAGGAACTGCGATCCGCGACGTACAGGAACTTTCTTCTGGGTCAGCTTCTTTCACAGTTTCTTATCTTGGTATAAGATGATAGTGCTTAGAGAATTTTTCTCTAGGAAGGCAAGGCTTTGCCCATAGGGTATCCTTTTTAAGGTAAGAAGGGTAACAAGTGATTTTCTCTGTTACAAAGTTGTGGCATTAGCCTAAAAGATTACAAAGAATTGGTAAGATGGTCTCGATATAGCGAGACAAGTGGGCGCCAATTTAGGCCCTGCTGCAACAAAAATCCGGAGCGGCACAAATACGTCCGATACTGTTCGTGCTAGCTGAAAAGAGGAGTGAACAAAACCATCGTGTAAAAAAAACATAAAACCTCTGGTAAAGCCCGCCTAAAGTTCAAAACGAGGTTCGGGTTAAATCAGCCAATCAGGAGACCCGTTACATCTGTAAATTTCCGACATTAATGCAAGCATTGCAAAATAAAATTCATGGAGAACTTACCGGTGCCTAAAGAAAGTGGAGATAGCCAGCTCATCTCTTTCCATACAACTACTGTGATACTGTTTGACTGACTTAAAAGTAAACGGTACTTTATAACAAGGAGTAAGATGTCTACTAATGAAGGATTTATGTTGTGACCGAATATTAAGGTACAACTTCTTGCGTCAACATTCATTAGCAGAAATTCCATTTGGAAGGTCTAAGCCACCCTTGAAAGCATGGGGCCTAACAACCATGAAAATGCCGTACCCAGCACTTTTCGAGAATTTAACACCCAGTTGTAAACCGGTAGCTACTAAATCTAGGCGATACACGGATGAGGATAAATTATTTATCCAGACCGAAGTTACTCGTACGTTGAAAGAAGGTCTAATCGAAGCAAGTCATTCGCCGTGGATAGCACAAGCCTTTGTAGTATCTTCTGAGAACAGGAAAAAGCGAATGGTAATCGACTATTCTCAAACGATAAACCGGTTTACTTTGTTGAGTGCCTACTTTCTGTCAATAATAGACGAGATGATAGAAAAATAGCCAAAAACAGTCCATTTAGTATACCGGACCTCAAAAATGCTTATCATCAAGTAGCTATAAGTCCCAGCGATAAACCATATGCGGCCTTCGAGGCTAGCGACAAACTCTATCGATTTCGAAAAATATCGTTTGGCATGCGGATGTGCGTTGTGGTGCAGTGGATATCGACTCAGAACGAGAAATCGGGGAGCCGAGTTCGAATTCTAGTTGAATTCGTTGCATTCACTTGCGCACAAATACCCTTGGGAAAGGTAATAATCCGTATCTTCCTTCCAGTTATGGGTTAAATAATAGGACAGATTGGGTTCTATAGCTTTGGCTGGCAACCAGTCTACCCCAGAAAGCAATGGCAACCTACTGCGGGATAATCTTCTGCCCAGTCAGTCATGTCTCTTTCGAGACATGATCGCCCAAGCATGTATCACGTATGGCACTCAACTGACTGACTGATCGTTTGGCATAACTAATGGGGTAGCTAGCTTTTAATGGATGATAGTCCAGATAACATTGAAAGAGAACCTACAAGGGACCTATGTTTACATCGATAATGTAACCATTTGCGCGAAAAACCGAACAAAATATGAAAGAAATTTCAAATTATTCATGACAGCTGTTAAAAGGTATAACGAAGGTAGCCAATACAAATGGTATTCTAGGCGTAAAAATAGAAAACTACTTGGATAGATAGTAAAAATAATATAAAATCCGTTCCAGAACGTCTGAATCCATTACTCAGCCTACCAGTTCCAAAAGATTTACCCGCTCTACACAGTGCATTAGAAATATTCGTATTAGATACCGTCGTTTTCAGAAAAAAATCGACCCTCTAACAACTGTATCAAAATTCCCATTATCTTACATAGCAGAGAAAGAGTTTAACGTGTTAAAAAAGGGGGCATAGCAAAAGCAGTCATTACTACACCCGATCATACAGTCCCTCTGGTAGCATAGTGAGACACCTTGGAATGCGCCATAGCCACGTCTTTAAGACAGTCGAGGAGGCCCATAACCGTTTTCTCCAGAACCCTGTCAAAATCAGAACTTAGGCATTCTGCAATAGAGAAAGAAGCCTATGCTATTGTCGAATCGCTGGGAAATGGAGGCATTATTTGATCGGGCGACACTTTAAATTAATTACAGATCAAATATCAGTAACATTTGAGCTCTGACCCCTCGAGTGGCGACGAGCGGATTTCTCAGAAGAGGGCACACCAACCTACCGACACCTCAGAGGACAAGAAAGTCTTTCGTATACAAAAAAAAAAAAAAAGAAAAAAAAAAGAAAAGACAGAAAGAAAGAAACGCAGCAAGATTAAATCCAAAAAAAAAGAAAAGAAAAGAAAGAAAGAAAGATAGAAAGAAAGAAACGCAGCAAGATTAAATCCCAAAAAAGAAAAGAAAAGAAAAGAAAAAAAGAAACGCAGCAAGATTAAATCCAAAATAAAAGAAAAGAAAAGAAAGAAAGAAACGCAGCAAGATTAAATCCAAAAAAGAAAAGAAAGAAAGAAACGCAGCAAGATTAAATCCAAAAAAAGAAAAGAAAAGAAAGAAAGAAAGAAACGCAGCAAGATTAAATCCAAAAAAAGGAAAAGAAAAGAAAAGAAAAGAAAGAAAGAAAGAAACGCAGCAAGATTAAATCCCACCAAAAAAAAGAAAAGATAAGAAAGAAAGAAAGAAAGAAACGCAGCAAGATTAAATCCAAAAAAAAGAAAAGAAAAGAAAGAAAGAAACGCAGCAAGATTAAATTAAAAAAAAAAGAAAAGAAAAGGAAGAAAGAAAGAAAGAAAGAAACGCAGCAAGATTAAATCCAAAAAAAAAAAAAAAAGAAAAGAAAAGAAAAGAAAAGAAAGAAAGAAAGAAAGAAAGAAACGCAGCAAGATTAAATCCAGTTCGAGAGAGAACAAGGAAGAAACTTATGTTTCTGGCAATCCACGACGGCCTTGCAGATATCAGAGAATGCCTGCTAGGTTCAATAACTTCTTTCCTCTGTAATCAGAGGAGAATGTAGTAAGATTCGCTTCCCCCATTAATGGATCTGTTGTAAATGCATACATTCAGGAGAACTCTGCTTGTATATAAAGAGAAACAAAACTCTCTCTTAAAGGTAGAGCCTCGTTTGTGGCAAAACGGAAAATAGCCGATCCTGCTTTATGCAGGGTCTATAGGGAATTTTGCCCGAACTTAAGGGCTTGGATCTCTGACGTTATATTCATCCTTGTGCCACAGAGTGGGGAAGCAGGTGAATATCAGTTGCCAAAACCCTATCCTTGTCGGACTCTCTATCTTCGGGCGGAGGGGAACTCAGACGAGGCAATTCCGAAGAGCAGAATCTCGTTTGGGGAAAAGCAAACAAAAAAAAAAAAAAAAAGAAAAATGGTCGAACTCGCATTTGCCTAAGGGTACGCGCCCGAAATGTCCCAAGTTAAAATCGATTTTGTATCACACACCGCCTTTGTGGGGAGTCTCGGGCAAATACAGAGTTCATTAATGTTTACATTTAGGCCAATACGAACTGTTTCTATCAATTCTACTACAACATGAATACTACCTAACAAAAATTGAGATGTAGTAGAGTAGTGCCCCGTATCATAGACAAGGGGGAAGGAGGGACGAGACTCATACACTGGCCTTGCAGTGGCGACGCATTGAGTGACAAAAAATATACTAGTACTTTAAAAATGCCTAAAAAAATTATTTATTTACGGAAATTAATTTTTCTTTTAATTATGATTAGATAGTTCATTATCTTTCAAATGCAACCGGAAATGTACGTTTAAAGAAGGCATTTAAAATATTTAAAATGTGTTTATCGTTGTTAAAATGTCCGTGGCAGTACCTAGTAGGATTCAAACGCCATGTCTGTTGAAAAGATTTGAGCGTCACGTGGTGAAATTTTACCTTCACTTCAAAGATATTTTTTTTATTAATGTTGAGTTGTCGTCCGTTGAGGCGAAAGGCATTTAGAGTTTTTGAAAATAATTATTTCAGATAACCATGAAATATTAAAAATAATATTAAACTTGCTTAGCCAAGCACAAGATTGCAATAGTGAACCACCCATCAATGATCGAAAACACTACCCTAGGGATTGAACTTCGAGGTTAACTTGTTAAGCAATAGAGACATGCCTGAAATGTTCTTGACAGAATTGCATAAGCGAGAATCGAACTCATTACACCATCCAGTTTGCGAAAATATTGTGCTACGTTAAAAAAGGTGGTTTGGCTGAATTTCATCACAAGTCTTCAAAATTGGAACACACATTGGGATTTGAAATCACTTTTCATCCCTTGAAGAATACCAACATCGGCAACAACTAAAATGTATAGCACATGTTACTCGATAACAAAATAATGTCAGAATCAAGATGTTGACATTAAACACTACTTCAAATAAAAAAAGCTACAAAATAAACCCCATCAGTACCGAAATAGGGATAACATCTACGAGACTTGATGAACCTATTTTCCTGAAAAACTGTTTTAAGAGAAAGATCTTATAAATTTCAACCGAAAACAACACTGGCTGCTCGGTCAATGGATTCTAAATGCTTCCTTGTAGAAAAACAGCTAATATTACAATTAACAACGAATTAGTCAGTGAGGTGCCATGCGAGTAAGGAGAAAGCTATAAAACCAAAGATATAAAATTCGGTTTGTTCTGTCCATTACTGGGCTGATGGAGTTATACTTTTTTCATGGGTATTTGCACGTCAGTGATTTTAATAAACACGACTGGATTTCGAACTCTGCTCTTCGATTTCTCATACCGAACCATTATTCATTGCAGCACACCGTATATATTAACATTCAGCAATAATTATGTGTGATACCAGCTTGCTAAATATTTGTGGTTCGTTAGGCAGGTTAAAGTAGATAGTTTTGCTTGGCTTCGTTTCAGCACAAAGCCACAAGCATGTAGCACCCAGTGACGATCAAACTCACAACTCGGTAGTAATGATCTACAGCTTACTAAGCGGTGCGGCACGTGGGATTCTTTTGAATATGACGTTATTTACTTTTTTAGGCCAGAAACATGAGACATACTGTGGGGTTTCAACATAGTACTCAGTAGTTATAATCAGAAGGAAGGATTACTAACCACTGCCACGCGGGATCCGTCTTTATACATAATATATTTAAGTAAAAGTTTTCCCTAAAATACAAAGTTCAAGATCACCAGTACATTTTTATCGAAGAGATTTGTTTTACAGACATAAAAATTGTAGATTACGATGATATATAGGGTAGATAACGGTTGACTCTAAACTTGAAGATGTACTGGTTGAAGAAGCATCCTTTCGTGAATCTGTTGATCTCAAACATTATTACTGAATGGTAATATGTGCAGTGATATTTATGCTTAGAATGCTATAAGAAAAAACGATACAAATGAAGAAGGACGTGTACCAGTGTTTTATAGACTACGCAAAGGCGTTCGACAAAGTACGCCACAAAGAATTAAAAGAAATGTTCAATAACCTCAACATATTTGGGAAAGATATTAGAGTAATCAAGAACATCTACTGGCAACAAACCACCTGCAGGAAATGAGTTCAGCAGACATACAAAAATAGAAAGGGGCGTAAAACAAGGATGTGTTTTTTCACCGGATCTATTTAACTGTTACAGCGAGACTATTCTGAGGGCCCTAAAAGTCATACCAGGATTCGTCATCGGCTGCCACAACCTGAACAATATAAAATACGCTGATGATACAGTGCTGATAGCAGACACGGAAAGGAAACTGCAAGACAGAAAATATCTGAAGAAAGCGAAAAGAAAGGACTACAAATAAACTACAAGAAAACCGAATGCATGGTCATCAGCAAAAAGAGAAACCCTACAGGTTGGGGATACTAAAATCAAGCAGGTACAAAAATTTAAATACCTGGAAAGTGATCCGAAGGCGAATTAGCATGGCCAAGGTTGCATTCCATAAGCTGAGTAGAGTATTAAGAGACAGGATATTTTGCTGGAAGAGTGTACTGGATTGCTATGTGATATCTGTTCAATATGGTAGTGAATGCTGGACAATCTCAACAAAGATAAACTTGAAGCAGCTGAGAAGGATGCCCCTTTCCCACTGACGGAACGCCAAACAGTTTTATCACTATTTCCATGGAAAATGTTTCCACTAGCTACCTTTCCTAGTTTCACCAGTGCATATCTTTCCGTATATATAAATTAATTTCTGTATATAAATAAACTTTTAGGCATTTTTAAAGTAAGGGTTTATTTTTCGTCACTCATCGCGTCGTCATTGCAAGGCCAATGCATGCATGAGTTTCGTGCCCCCCTTCTCCTAGTCTATGATACGGTGCACTACTCTACTACATCTCAATTTTTGTAAGGTAATGTTCATATGTTCAGGATGTGCGTTGTGGTGCATTGGATATCGGCTCGGAACGAGAAATCGGGGAGCCAAGTTCGAATTCCAGCCGAATTCATTGCATTCACTTACGCGCAAATATCCTTGGGAAAGGTATTAATCCGTCTATTCCTTCCAGTTATGGGTTAAATAACAGGACAGATTCGGTTCTATAGCCTTGGTCGGCAACCAGTCTACCGCAGAAAGCAATGGCAACCTACTGCGGGATAATCTTCTGCCCAGTCAGTCATGTCTCTTTCGAGACATGATCGCCCAAGCGTGTATCACGTATGGCACTTAACTGACTGAATGTTCATATTGTAGTATAAATGATAGAAAAAATTGTATTGGCTTATATGCAAGCATTAATGAACTCTGTATTTGCCCGGGACTCTCCAAAAAGTCGAGATATGATATAGAAAGATGCTGCGGATATCATGGACCGAGCATGCGAGCAATTATGAGGTTTTGGAAATGATGGAAATAAAAAGGAAAATAATACTGAACACCAGAAATAACAGCTACACTTCCTGGGGCAAATAATATGGAAAAAGGGATAGGGGAATCTGATACTCACAGGTCTGATAGGGAAAAAAAGAGACAGGGAAAGCAGCGTGTAACATACTTGACGGGCCTGAGCAAGTGGATGGCAGAGTGGGGTTTGGGTGAAGTAACAGGAGAAAGCGTTCTAAGTGACACTAGGTAGAGGGCGATGTGGCAGGTCATGATCGCCTGCGTTCTGAAAGGACATGGCACATAGAAGAAGAAGAAGAAGAATAAGTGTGGTGTGGTATAATCTGTTGATTCCCATGAGCAATGACCCATGAAAAGCAGCTTCCTGAATAGAAGTTTCTTCTTACCAATGGAATACAAAGTGAATGAGGATGGTTTGCCGCTGTGTACCTTTACAACTAAGATCAGCCAGGCTCTAGCCTGTAAAGATATGCACCGGTGAAACTAGGGAATGTAGCAAGTGATAACATTTTCCACACACACACACACACACACACACACACACACACACACACACACACACACACAATGACTGAGTTTTAAATTAGACATAGAAATAATACATTTTCCACTCACTCAGTCTGGACAACCCCTACCCCGGATTTGGTAATAAAATCATAAAGTCGGAGACAAAAAAAAAAGTAAATTTTTAAAACTCTAAAAAAATTCAGATAATTATAAAATTATTCGCCAATAAATAAAATTATTTAAAAAAATGTAGTAATATTTTAGGTCTACCATTGAATTAAAATATCCATGTACAGACCTAGACAAACACACACGATTTGAATTAAATTGAAATGTCCATCTCTGCCGCGAGTAATAAATTTCCTTTCTGTCTGGCAACAACTCATGGGTAACAGAATATAAACCGTTTAATTGAAGACATTTTTTAAAATAATTTCTTGTGTATTTAAACTGAATATATTTTCTAGTAAAATAATTATTTTAAATAGAAAAACAACTTAGATATGAAATCTGATCATCTTGCCAGCGAAGCGACGGATACTGAATTAGTATCAATAAAAGCCCATTACGATCTGACTGGAGTACATTACACGAACTCTGTATATGAAAACTTTAAGCTGGAGAAGGGAAGGTTGTGGTTTTGCTGTGGTTTTTGTTGTTGTCTTCAGAAGTTCTGATCACCTCTGATATAGTATAAACATAGCCGCTCCTATATAACTTGTATGTCAATAGGAAATTAAGCTGACATATACTAGCTGACCTCCATAAAAAAAAACAAAAGCGATCGCAGGTTGTATTTATTCTAATAAATTATTATTTTTCTCCTTTCTGGAACTTTTTTCTCTTTTTCTTTAAGATAACTTTTTACTGTACAAGTTACGTGAATATACTTTTCTTATGTCATTGTTTTTGATGGATTACTGCATCCCCCTACTTCCTGCTACAAAATGAAAATGTTTACTCAGATTAAGTTGATTTAGTACATGACAGAAGAGTCATTTATTTACGAAGCCTAATCAAGTCTAGCACGTTCCTTTTAGCAGGACGCCTAGCGATATTCAAACTTACTACTTCCATAAACCTCTGTCTATAATTCTGAGATGAGTCACTGTAACTATGTATACTATTTATGTTGTACCGATTGATATCCTCGTATTTATTGTCATCGTCACGATGTTTTGGCTGTTGTACGCTCCGACCCTGGTACGCTCCGGCCGTCTTCAGGTGATATACGTCATGGACACATGGTCTAGTGGATAAAGACGTTGGTTGAGTTAATACAGTGACTTGATCCAGAGAGTTGTGAGTTCAATACCTGGCCACAGCAAAAGTGAAAAAATAATAATAATAAAAAAACAAAACAAAACAAAAAACAAAAGACAAACGTGAAGTGTTGAGCTACTAAAGGGAAATTACTGAAACTGAGATATCCAGAAAAGGCATGACACATCGAACTAGAATAATCTACACCAGTACTTGGCCACAGCAGAGGTGTACAAAATCTTGGAGTTGAGCTACTAAAGGGAAATTACTGAAACTGAGATATATAGAAAAGGCATGGCATGTGGAACTAGAATAATCTACACAAATAAACTAAATAAAGTATTTGACTATAGCAGAAGTGTACAAAAACTTTGAGAGGTGAGCTACTAAAGGGAAATTACTGAAATTGAGATATCCAGAAAAGGCATGGCATGTGGAACTAGAATAATCTACACCAATGAACTAAATAAAGAATTCGTTTCGAAATTCCAGCGTAGAAGGCTAGAGTGTACAACGGCCGAAACATGAATATGCCAATAAAGATGATGACAGTCAGTCAGTTAAGTGCTATACGTGATACACGCTTGGACGATCATGTCTCGAAAGAGACATGGCTGACTGGGCAGAAGATTATCCCGCAGTAGTTTGCTTTCTGCGGTAGACTGGTTGCCGATCAAGGCTATAGAACCCAATCTGTCCTATTTAACCCATAACTGGAAGGAAGAGACGGATTAATACCTTTCCCAAGGGAATTTGCGCGTAAGTGAATACAATGGATTCAGCTGGAATTCGAACTCGGCTCCCCGGTTTCTCGTTCCGAGCCGATATCCACTGTACCACAACTTAGCCTTCATTACCCATTAAATTATCGTAGGTCAGTCAGTTAAGTGCCATGCGCGATACACGCTTGGGCGATCATGTCTCGAAAGAGACATGACTGACTGGGCAGAAGATTATCCCGCAGTAGGTTGCCATTGCTTTCTGCGGTAGACTGGTTGCCGACCAAGGCTATAGAACCCAATCTGTCCTATTATTTAAGCCATAACTAGAGGGAAGAGATGGATTAATACCTTTCCCAAGGGTATTTGCGCGTAAGTGTATGCAAGGTTTTCAACTGAAATTTGAACTCGGTTCCCCAAGTTCTCGTTCCGAGCCGATATCCACTGCGCCACAACGCACATCCACATCGTAGGTACATATAGTTATTTACTAGTTTTAGTTAAATCTGGCATAAGTACGTAATAATTTGAGCTAAAGTAATTGGCCTGAACAGTCAATTACTAATTATATATTTTTTTAATCATTTCACTTAAGGCGATAATGACAAAAAGAATGAGATTACTGGGAATGAAAGAGAATGAAGGAGAAATGAGAAAAAGGAGAATAAAAAAGGGCACATTCTTTCTCTTTCCTTCTCGAACATACGTTCTCTTTCAATTTCCATCAACTTCTTTCGATCTTTTTCTCAAATTATTTTTCTTTCTCTTTTGTTTGTCTTTATTTATCTCTTTCTCTCAAATTCTTTCTTGAATTTTCTTTCTTTTTTCTCTTAAGTCTTTCATCTTTTGTTTGCACATCAGCTTCTTTTTTTCTCCATTTATTTTTTTAATTTATCTTTTTAAATTATTTATTTTACTTTCATATTGCTTCCAGTTTTTCATTTGCTTTTCTAAGTAGGACGTGGCCTTGAATTGTGTTTTGCATAAACAAAGGCCAGTAACCAAAATTTCGTGCAGATATCACGATCTTAACGTGCTTTCTCGTCATTTTGCATGCACTAATTTAACAGCTATTTCTTGTCATACATTTTAATTTCAAATCATTCATTCTCGTATTAATACCCACCTGTCTACGTCATATTTCCAAAAACGCAATAGAATTGGGATGTAGTGAACAAAACAATTTCTAGATTTAAAAATTCAAATGCTAAGCATCGACTAATTGATTCTGTTAGAAATAAACGAATTTTCTTGATTGATAAACTTTGCTTAGTATACACGCAACAGCGAACCCAAAAACAAAACTCGCAAAATTTCACACCACGATCCGAAATGTTTTTCAGTCAAAAGAAAACTAGAAAACATCAAAAATCAAAATAAAAAGGCCAGGGGAGTGAATTCTCAAATGACCTTTTGGATCCCCAGAAATGAAATAAAAGACGGAGCAAGATCGACCGTCGCCATAGAGAAATAGACGAGCCTAATTAATATATCCCTTGACAAACTATCGCTATTATTGTCCCTATCTTTCTCTCTAAACTCTCATCTCTCACCGTCTTCCTTTTCCCCCATTCACCCTGAGCGGTAACTTTAAAGACAATCCTAACCAACAATAAATGCCCATACATACATACATACATACATACATACATACATACATACATACATACATACATACATACATATGTTCCTGCCTACGTACACATAAACTCACTATTGCAAGGACTACTACGAACTCTTGATAACCTTAACTTCTCAATACTGTTTCTCACTGAACATTAACTTCTACCAATTCATATTATTCTATCTATATTAAAGCATGCGTATATATATATATATATATATATATATATATATATATATATATATATATATATTAATGCAGGTTTCATTGAATAATATAGACAAATTTTGTCTATAAATTTTGTGTAGGATCCGTTCATACCGTCTGATATACTTGATGGTGATATCGTTGAAAGACAACAAAAAATCATAGTAATTGTTGATTTTTTATCGGGTCTATGCTTTCGGCTCACATAAGCCATTATCAAAGAATAAATATTAACACACAGTAAACATAGAACATTTAAGTTATTAACAATAAAGAGAATTAAATTGAAAATATAAGCCCATCCCTACCGTGGCGGATGGCCGAAGACAGTGACAAAATAGTGGCGTTGTGGTCCCTGATCTGATTACAGGCATTTGAGTACGTTATTGGAAATATCAAAATTGATTGTATTCAAACCAGGTTTAAATTGTTTAATGTAGATTGCTTCCAGAAGTTATCAACGCACACTTCTGAGAAAAATGCTCGTTGATAACACGTACATACTTAAACAAGAAAATAATAAACAGAAACTAAAAATCCTGGAAGCAATCTACATTAAACAATTTAAACCTGGTTTGAATACAATCAATTTTGATATTTCCAATAATGTACTCAAATGCCTGTAATCAGATCAGGGACCACAACGCCACTATTTTGTCACTGTCTTCGGCCATCCGCCACGGTAGGGATGGACTTATATTTTCAATTTAATTCTCTTTATTGTTAATAACTTAAATGTTCTATGTTTATTGTGTGTTAATATTTATTCTTTGATAATGGCTTATGTGAGCCGAAAGCTTAGACCCGATAAAAAATCAACAATTACTATGATTTTTTGTTGTCTTTCAACGATATCACCAAGTATATCAGACGGTATGAACAGATCCTACACAAAATTTATAGACAAAACTTGTCTATATTATTCAATAAAACCTGCATTAATGAAAAAATGCTGCCAAAATACACACACACAATATATATATATATATATATATATATATATATATATGTGTGTGTGTGTGTGTGTGTGTGTGTGTGTGTGCTGTATAACACATACACAACTCTTTGTGCCTATTTGAGCCCATGTTTTCCACTGATATAAAGTAGAGTGATTATATTGAATCACCTGTTAGGTCTGCTGCTATAGAAGCTCCCGCTATAAATTTGGAGTTTTTCAACATAATAAAAAAGAAGTGTTTGTAATATAATCGGTCCTTACCTGGCATTTTGACTGCAGACCCTTTTTCACCAAACTAACATTGCTTCCTTTTGTCGTTTCTATAAATATTTTCATGGCAATCGTTCTGATGATTTTTCCTTCTTGGTATCTCAACTACATGGACTTAAGCGTGTACTAGATCGACAGCGTTTTTCGCCAATCACAATATTGTCTTTCTTTTATTGTCCTTTCGCCTCTCCAAAATCTTTCCCATATAGCTAGACCTGATCTTTTTATTTCCTCTCGTGTTACAGATTTACGGGGTGGAGGAAGGACATCACCACTCCCTGTGGGATGAAGTACAAATAATAGACAGAGAACACCACTGGAAAATACAAAAACTTAAGGAATCAGTGCATATGCTAAGCCACAAAAATCTTCTAAGTCAGCCAAGCTTAGAAATGAATACAATATGGGAATCAGCAATACAAAGTACTAGAGAACAATAATAACAAGCAACAAAATTTTAATATGAGATCTGGTTAAAAAAAAACTAATACTGAGACATTGAGTTTATAAGTCCCCAAAATTCATACATTAATGTCCACATGGCCCAGTGGATAAAGCGTTGATTGAAACCAGTGACTTCAGCCAAAGAGTTGTGAATTCAATACCTGCCTACAGCAGAGGTGACAAAAAAAAAAAAAAACAAAAAAAAAACCTCCAAGAGTTGAGTTAAAGAGAAATCACTGATACTGAGTTATCTGGAAGAGGTATGGCTAGTACGAAATTCCAATCACTTAAACATTCGGTTGAAACGTTTTGAATATTGCAACAAAGATGAGGACAACAGTGTAAGTGTTATATATATATATATATATATATATATATATATATATATATATATATATAAATTAAATTAAATTTTTTCAAAGATGTTGAATGCACATTTCGACATGAAATCCCCGAAGGGGATAACACATCACCTCAGCAACAAATGCTATCCCGAAACTGGAGATAATTTGAAGTAAATTATGTCTATTTTCTCTTTTCAACTCATAGATAGAATTGTAAAAAAATAAAAAATAAAAAAAAGTTGTATCGTCTGGGTTCACAAAAAGGGAAAGAGGAGAGTAAAGTAAACTGAACAGACGGCGTGTTGAATTGATATTAGCTTAAACAAAACGGAAAGGAGGTGGGAGGTAAAAGAGATAAAGGAAGGGAGGGGAAAAAAGAAGTAATTTTTTAATATTAAAATTTAATATTTAATATTAATTAGGATCGGGTTTTGGAATTTACCTTCCTGCTTTTTCCGCTTGGATTAAAGTATATATATATATATATTGGTGAAGTGCTAGGGAAAAGTGGGCTCTCAAGGAAACTGCTTTAAAACAATAAACGTAAGACAAAAAAGGAGTCAAACACTAATAATTATTTATTTAGACAAAACAGGCATTATTTGTTCGTTTCGTAGATTACAAAACAATTCATCAATAAAATATGGCAGACTTGTGAAAAAAAATAGCAGAAGTAAAAACAAAACAGAAAAAAAAAACAACTTCCAACAAAACGTTTTAGTTTAGAGCTATTTTTCTCTTTGTACGAAGTCATTTTTATCCTAATGCTGAATTGCTTGCCATTTATCTCAGAAAAGAATTATTTTGCAATATGTCTGGATATTGCCAGCTTCAGCAATATGAAAACTCAGCCGTCAGAGTGAATAAGAAATATAAAGATTTTGAATTACACTTCCTGTGTTCGAATGCAATTCTTGCTATATTTGATCGCTATTAAAAAGAAATACTTTTATTGTGATTAAGCAAAAATAGACATTCACTGAAATTTGGTGAAGGGAGACGCATAAGAATTTCACCTTGAAGTAGCCCTCTTATAAATTCTTACAGCAGTCTCACAAATAGCACTTTTCACAAAAGGCAGGAGCAACTATTCATAGTGCATTTATTTTGCGTGCGCTGTTCAAATATCCGCTCTTTTGAATAGCATTTTATACGTATGGCCAGTCAATAAATAATGCGTTCTATTTTATTAGTTACATTACATCAGAGGCAAGTTTTGCTATCTTAATAGAGATTGAAACTTTCTGCCAATAAGTCATATTTCTTTTGCTTTGTTACAGATAACAACTTATCGGTAAATCAAAATAACATATGGCTTGAAATTTCATATAAAACGGAGGCGTGTCATCGAATCAACGCAGAAAATTTTCCATTGATATTCACCGATGTTTGCTGACTAAGGAAACCAAACAATGGATGTGAGCACAATTAAGCAATTTGTGATGGGTTTTAGCACTAGTGACATTATCCTATGTAACAAGTCACGTCCCGAATGCGACATACAAAATACTGTTCAACATTGAAAAAAAAAAACATAATAATAATGATGAATGACTAAGTGGAAAAACAAGCTTGACTACCATTTACCGATCACACGGTCTTGGGGGAAGACAACGGCTTGAATGAAATAATTGAGTACATGGAATTGATAAACCCACGTACAATGCTGAAAATTATTATAGCGAAGAATGAATTCAAAGATTACGTAAGAATGACAATTAATAATTTTAATGAGATAATCTCATCTATTATTGAGCAAGATCTACTGTCATTAAGCAGTTAGGTTTAACCTAATTACAATTAACGGTAGACAAACTAATAACAGTAGTTCAATTATGGTGATCCTAAGCCTGAGGTGTAATTGTCAAAATATCGCGATGAGATCGCATCATTCATTTTACTTAGGTTTATTGCAGTTAGCCACTTTTTTACTCACGTTGATGTCTTCCGCCAGCATCGAGTGACCGCTAACCGGTAGTAAAAACCTATTTTTCCACATACTTGTCCACCTTTATTAGCCATACATTTTTCAACGAATTTTTCAACAAATGCTAGACCAGCCGACAAAATCACGACTAATATTGTGTAAAATCCGTCTTCATTTATACTTAACCTAGTTACAGTTAACTGTCAATAAATAAATAACAATAGTTAAATTAAGATGATGCAGTTGTTTAATGAGGCCTTACAAAATATTATGCATCACTATTTTAGTCAATAAGGAATAATTCCACTTCAGTCAGTCAGTTAAGTTTTTAAGTTTAAATTTTTTAAAAGTTTAAAAAATTAGAATAAAATGCATTCTGAATAAAAAAAATAGTATATTATACTCAAAGGTCCCTTAAAGTTAGATCAAAAATATAAAATTTCTTTCTTTCTTTCTTTCTTTCTTTCTTTCTTTCTTCATCTCTTTTCTTCTTTCTTTTAGAAAATGTTGAGTTATAGAGAAAACTAAAATAAAAGATTTTGTAACAATCATGGACACATCAACGGAAATAGAGTCTAGGCAGGGGTTTTAAAACAAGTTGAGACTTTGACCGTTAAGAATGAAAGAAGAAATCACGTATTCCCCCAAAATAATATAAACTTTTTTTTCAAATTTAAAGTGAATCTCTATTCTGATTAGTCAAATTGAACACACACATAAATTTTTTATGTTTTCCCACAACTATAAATAACAAACATATTGTTTCTTATATTTAAATGAAGATCATTTTCACAACAATGATCTAACATTGCCTGATAACGTGGTAGAAATCTCTAAACATAGAAATTTCCGTGTCGCAATGTAATTTTAATAAAAAAACAAATTTATTATATATATATATATATATATATATATATATATATATATATATATATATATATATATATATATATAAGCTCTTTGACGAGAAGATTCAGTCACTAATGTCATAACCTCCACTAGCATTCACATCTATATGTACAGAGTGTACCCGTGAAGGAACAAAATGAATAAAAAGGCAAGATGCAAAATTATTTTTAGCCGATGCAGTTTAAAGAATATTTCTTGAATATTACTCGCTTACTTTTGTCTTACAAGACTTTGATAATGACACTTTGTGTCATTCAAATATTTTAACTGGCCTTTCAACCACCTGATGAATATTCATGAACGTTCTCAAATGTAAAAGCCTTAATAAACCAATTGCATCCTTGCCCTTGTCAATAAACACGTGCAATAACATAAATCCTTACATTTGCCCTGACGAAGTCCCTCAAAAGACAAAACGTGCAGGCGAAGAATACTTTACCTCATTTATTTTGCATATATACATGCATATATTGGGATGTGCGATGTGGTGCAGTGGATATCGGCTTGAAACAAGAAAACAGAGAATCAAGTTCGAATTCTAGTTGAATTCCTGCATTCACTTACGCGCAAGTGTTCATCTCCAGCTATGGGTCAAATAAAAGAACAGATTGGATTCTACAGCATTGACTGGCAACCAGTCTACCAGAAAAAGTAGTGGCAACTTACTGCGGGAAAATCTTGTGCCCAGTCAGTCATGTTTCTTTCGAGGTGACAGGTAAGGCGTCTTCTTCATGAGGTGGTTGTATGTCCGTGAATAGGTAATTGATTTGTGGCACAGTCTTGTACTAGGCACGAAATTGGTTCACTTATTTTGATTCGTTTTAATCATTTCACCCCAAGCATAGCAGTACTGCTACTGGTGCGTAGGGGGTTACATAAGAGGTGTGTAATGAGAAAGAGAAAGAAGTTTCAGGGGGTATCAGGGAATGGATATGAGAAGGATGAGAACACTGAAATGAAGAGATCTGTATGAGAGTAGAGAGGAAAGAGAAGAACATGATACAAGGGTTGTCAGGGAAAGAATGCGAGTCAAAGAGATAAGAGATGGCAAGTGACATTGCATTTAAATTCTTGGGGACTGTAGCTATCAGACGAGCAAGTATACGGAAAGGAATTCCACAGACGGGAAGTGCGAGAAAAGAGGCTGTTAGAATAGAAGTTGCGGTTACATTTAAGAGGTTTCACTGTAGCTAGTCTAGTAGCTCGAGTAAATTCATGCAGAGGGGTCACCAGGGATCTAAGCTCATCAAAGCAGAAGCCGTGAAAGTATTTGTAGAAGAGACAGAGGGAAGCCACATTACATCGGCGAGAAAGTGACTGGAGTTGAGCTACCACGTTGGGATCAATTACATTGCAGGTTCTCCGTTGGATTTTGTCAAGAACCCCCAGATGAATAACAGGGGCATCCGACCAGATGTGGCAGCAGTATTCAGTGCACGAGCGGATGGTAGATTTATACATGTACAAGATGAATTCAGACGAGAAAAAACTTCCTGACCTTACACAGTAAACCGACCTTCCTATTTAGTGGGATTATTTTGGTTATTAACAACGAGGTTAGCGGTCTTCCATTTTCTGTCATATATTATAAACTTTACAGGTTTTTCATGGTTTATAGCAGAAAGAATTTTCCTCATGGCAAATTCATCCTGCTTATAATAATTGTACATCTGGTTGCAATAAAATGTATTGTCTTTTGTTGTGTTATATTATTATTGGTGTCGTGTATTTTATGTAAGAACTAACATCATAGCCCGGCGTTGCCCGTGCAACTCAGAACATTTTTTAATTAGATGATTAATGTAGCATGTTGCGATTTCCGAGCGCTTTTAGCCGCCGCCCACTTTAAAACTCAGTTATATAAAAAAAATAATTATATAAAAAATTGTCATTTAAAAATTGTTAAAATATTCCATTAAAAAATCTTTTTTTTTTGTTTTGCGTAAACGTGAGTTGATGTTTTGTGTGACATTGTAAACAAAATTGTTTGTTTTTGTTTCAAAATTACGGGGAAAATATTTACATTTTTTGTTGACTAAATGAATTTCAGAAATTTTCGAAGAATATTTAAAAATGTAGACATTTAATTTTAGAGGAAAAAGTTACATTAATGCCACACGAATTACAGACAGTTGATTTCCTGCATGAAATATTTAGCGAAAAAGAAATCTTTATTTTTTTAAAATTTTATTTTCTGAAGTATCAAATATTAAATCTGAAAAAAAAAGACTTAAATAATTAAATTAACCATTGGCACGTTTTTTTACATACATTGTTTTTGTTTGAAAAAACACTTTTTAAAAAAAATATTTCTTTTGTTTCAAAATTACGGGGAAAATATTCACATTTTTTTGTTGATCAAATGAATTTTTAAAACGTCGGAATAAAAATTAAATATAAAGGATCATTTTTTAGTCGCGTTTGACACGTGTGATTTGATTTCTGTGACGTAATCTAGCAACCATCTTAGATCTTAGATGTTTTACGGAGCAAATGTAAACAATCGGCTCCATTGGCCAAAAAGTGCAAAAGGGAAAATTGCTGAACTTAAACTCAAAAAGTATGTGTCGACTTGGCTTCCCTGTAGATATGTGTCCCTAGAAGGTTTGAATGGCGTAGCTTAAAAAAATGTAGGCGTGCATAGATTACAGTTACACACAGACTCACAGATTGCCTTTTATATATACAAATAATTTTATAATGATGTATTTGGGTAAATCATATCTGACTAATGTTTGTTTTATGTGTTTCAGTTCACTTGAAAATATTATTTGGGAAGAGGAATTTTCGTGAGCTCTATTTAAGAAGTTTGTTATCACTGATATTTTATATCCTTCTGGGCATGAGCTATCGTAGTTTAGGAAACCTAAACTCGTATTAGTGGGTTTCCTATACAGATAAGTGGTAAATACATTAGATTGTAGTTCTATCTCAACGTTGAAGAATGGGAATTTGTTATGAATCATAAATTCATATGTAAATTTTAACTCTGAGTTTTTTCAAAAGTTGAATTTAGGTTTGTGATTTTATTTTTATTTTTTATCAAAATGAAAATATCATCGATGTACCTTGTGTAGATTTCTAGTTTCTGGATAGTTTTTAAAATTTTGTTTTGATTATAAGACATGTGAAAGTTAGCGAAAACAGCACCTCCAGGGTTTCTTATTCCAGCACCGTTAGTTTGGATATATGTACTGCCATTATGGTCGTAAAATGGGGTTTTCGTGGTGCAGGAAAGGAGTGTTTTCCGAAGGATAGCTTGTCGGGTATTTGGAGGGAGTAATGCTGGGGTTTTGTAGACACTGTCGATAGATATGATGATTGTTTCTTCATCTGAGACGTTGGTAAAAAGTCTTTTGACGTCCAGTGAAGCTATAGTGTCACATTTGAGATTTGCTGCTTTCAGCATATGGAGGAAATCATTGGTTGATACTGTGCTGTAATTATTGGGTGCGTATTGAGAAATTATTTGGTTGAAGGGTTTTGATAGTTGGTATACAGCTGTGGGTACTTGGGTCGGAGAGGAACACCTGGTTTGTGGGTTTTTACATCATTTATATATTCCGCTTGATAGGAGGCAATTATCTTCTTGATTTTTAAACTATCAGCGTCAGCGTTGTTCGCAGTAATAAGTTTATTTACGTGCCTTTTTAATATTTGTATGTGTGTTTGTTTTCTTTTTTAATTTAGTGAATTTCTATGTTAAAAAGGATGAATTATAGTTTTTGGTTTTTGCTGATTAACAACTAGGTAAGTATTAGTTTTGTTAGGGCTTCTTAAAACGATATTGGTTTTGCCGCGCAACTCTTTTGTGGCTGAGTCGAGTTTGTTTATAAGGTTAATATTTTGTTGGCTGTGTAGTGAAGATTTTTAAGCCTTCATATTTCAGGGGATCTTTGGATGCACCTTGATTGATTTTTTTCTGTTGTAAGCTGTTGAATGGATCGATATAGTATTTCAATTTCAGTTTTTTTTTTGAAGGGGGTCGTATCTAGGTTAGAGGTGCCAATTTAAACCGATATTCAGGAATTTGACTTTGTTTCCTGGTCGGATAAGTTTAGGAAATTACACTTACCGTTTGGTAGTACAACCTTTCCATCGTATAAGTTACGGAGTTTGTTATTTATTTATTTATTATTAATGATGTGTTGTTGGTGGAGTTAGTTTCTTGTCATATATCAGTTACCTATATCGGACATACTACCACCTCATTATGTAGACGCATTACATGTCACCTATCGAATTAAAGTGCTATTAAAAAGTATTTATTAAGCCATAATTTAACAGAACTTCTAAGGAAAATTCTAGTTGATAACACAAAAATTCTTTTTAAATCCCATAACCTTATCATTAGAGAGGCCCTAGTGATTGAACGCCATTTTTCCGCTATCAGTCTGACACTGTTCAGTAGCGGAGCTGGCGTGTTAAGTGTTTTTAAAAATAGAAATGACCCTCACGTCAACTCAGACGCGCATGTTATCTGACTACTGCAAACAGTCACTCTTCCACAAGAAACTACTATGTAGCACAATACAGCCAGTCAGTTGAGTGCCATACGTGATACACGCTTGGGCGATCATGTCTCGACAGAGACTTAACTGACTGGGCAGAAAATTATCCCGCAGTAGGTTGCCATTGCTTTCTGCGGTAGAATGGTTGCCGACCAAGACTATAGAACCGAATCTGTCATGTTATTTAACCCATAACTGGAAGGAATAGGCGGATTAATACCTTTCCCAAGGGTATTTGCGCGTAAGTGAATGCAGTGAATTCAGCTAGAATTCGAACTCGGCTCCCCGATTTCTCGTTCCGAGCCGATATCCAATGCACCACAACACACAGAGAATAATTATACCTAATACAGCAATCTTTAGAATGGCTAAAGAACTGGCCAAAAGCACTCGGAACAATAGAAATTATCGACAATTTTTATATCATTTGACTTCTGAAAAACAGAAAATGTTAGAATGCTAGAAAACTCAATCAAAGACACACACACACACACACACACACACACACACACACACACTATCTATCTATCTATCTATCTATCTATCTATAGCGCTTATTTCAATTCTTAACATAGTCATGCTATATCACTCGTGAATATTTAAAATGTTATTACATTCTTAACGCAGTACAAATTTAAAACTTGAAATTTGTTTGGAGTCTATAATTAGTGTTTCTTATGTAGAATATTAATGTGATATCTCGTAATAATTTAATAGATTTATCCGACCCTGCGACAGTGATTAGCGGTATGTCCAAGAAACTTTGAAGTTGGTCAAAAGATTATGAACTTTAACTTTTATTAATTTATTTTACTGATTTTGTTACCGTTTACTGGAACCGCTGTTCTGGAAGAGAACAACTTAAATGAAACAGGAATCGATAAACAGAAGTTTATTAAACATACGTCCAATGACGATAATGAGGAAGAATGAATTCAAAGAAAACCTAAGAATACAACTAATGACTTAAATAAGATGTTCGGATGAGATCACCTTTATAGTACCTCGAATTTACGTATTTAAGCGCAGATTGACTGTAAGGTTTTATCATCTTAAGTTGATATAGCTAGATGTAACTGAAAGTTCTATGCTAACAGTTTCTTCTACCGCACTTCTCGCTCATGGAACTCTCTTCCCGCTTCTTCCTTGATCTTCAAAAATGTAAATGCAATGCCAATCGTTATCTTCAATCATATAAATTCTCGTTTTTTATTGTCTTCTCCCCTTAATAGTATTTTCTCATAATTTTTAACACTCAGCAACCTATTGTATCTTAGCGGCTTTATTGCCTTTCTTGGAGTGAAATCATAAAAAGAAGATAACCTCGTCTACTGTTGCGCTAAAACCGTTTTCAATAAACAATTAATATTCAAACTAATTATAATTACATATGGATAAAGTTGTAACAGTAGGTAAAATATAGCGATCCGATTGTTCAATGAGATCCGAGGTGGAATTATTCAAATATTGTGATAAGATTGCGCCACTATTTTATCAATTAAAAGTACTTTCATGTAGTTAATACTTTCATGTAGTCAACGGTTCTGTTCAAGTCGTTGTCTCTTTCTAGGCCTGTGGGCCCGGTAAAAAGTTATTGCTAAGGATTTCATCTTTTCTCGCATTTATCGCCTGTGGAACTGTCTTCCGGGTTCTCGCTTCTTTGCCACCTCAGTTAGTTAAGTGCCATACGTGATACACGCTTGGGCGATCATATCACTTTCGAGACATGACTAACTGGGCAGATTATCCCGCAGTAGGTTGCCATTACTTTCTGTGGTAGACTGATTGCCAGCCAAGGCTGTAGAACTGTTCTATAACTGGAGGGAAGAGACGGATTAATATCTTTCTCAAGGGTATTTGCGCAAAAGTTCCGAGCCGATATCCACTGCTCCACAAGCAACTCTCAAAAATGTAAAATCAACGCCAGTTGACGTCTTCTTTTCCTAGTCTGTTTTCTATATTTCGCGTTATTTTTCTTTTATTTATTCGTGAAAATTTAATTAAACATCTTTAAGGGTTTCATTAATTTCGATTGATTGATAGATTCGTTTTGTTCGGCTTATCAATCCATATTTGAGGACAGAAAATATTTTAGTCTGTAAGAATTTTTTGGGAAATAATGGTTTTAACAATACAGTCAATCAGTCAGTCAGTTAAATGCCATACGTGATACATGTTTGGGCGATCATGTCCCGAAAGAGACATTACTGATTGGGGAAAAGATTATCCTGCAGTAGGTTGCTATTACTTTCTGCAGTTGACTGGTTGCCAGTCAAGGCTATAGAACCCAATGTCATATTATTTAACCCATAACTGGAGAGAAGAGACGGATCTCTTTCCCAAGGGTATTCGCGCGTAAGTGAATGCAAGGAATTCAACTGGAATTCGAACTCGGCTTCCCGATTTCTCGTTCCGAGCCGATATCCACTGCACCACAAAATTAATCCCGAGCTGGTGGAACAAGCAAAGGATTCATACCAAAGTTATTTGCGCGTAAGTGAATATAACGAACTCGGCGAGAACTGGAACTCGGCTTTCCGATAAACAAAATTCAAAGAATTATTCATTACACCACCCTCACATCCAAGCTTACAGCACCTGGTATTCCCCAGCTGTTACCCATATAGGTACTGACCAGGATCGACTTCACTGATCGCACGACAATCGATATTTTAACGTGATGTAGCAGTAAGCCTAGTAACTTTTAGTTTTTATAAGCGATTATGAAAAACTTTTTTCAAATATAGCGTCTTTACATGTTTTTATTTTTAATATCGCATCTTGACTCCTTTCTTGCATTTTTTCTTCTAGAGAGAGAAAGAGAGAGAGAAAGAGAGAGTATGAGAGAGAGTGAGTGATAGCGAGACAGAGAGATACAGAGAGAAATCATGAAGGTGGGCGTGCCGTGAGTTCTTTCAGGATTCAAATTCTTTCGACTAAACATATTCTCATCGCCCTTATGTTATCGGAATCAAAAAGATACAAGTGACAGTAAAAAAAATATCCGCACATTCGCTGTAACATAAATTTAGACAAGAGTACGAATAATTTTAAAGTTTTCTTCGTGTGAATATAACAACAGTTATGTGATATCTGTCCTTCAATATGTCAGCAAATGCTGGACAATCTCATCAAAGATGAAGGAACAACTTGAAGTAACTGAAATGTGGTTCTCTAGAAGTATGATGAGGATACCATGGACTGAACACGTGAGCAAAGACGAGGTTTTAGAGAAAATAGAAACAAAAAGAAAACTTATACTTAACATCAGGATGAGACAGTTGGTATTCCTGGATCACATAATGAGGAAGGAGGGTTTGGAAAATCTGATACTCACGGGACAGACTGAAGGCAAATGAGATAGAGAAAAACAGCGCATAACATACTTAATGAGCTTCAGTAAATTGATGGTGAAACAAAGTTTAGGAGAAATAAAAAGACCAAAATTTATTATGAGCTACAAAGAAAATGAAACTGTGACGAGCCATGATCATCTACGTCTTAAGCAGACACGGCACATCGTGAAGAAAAATCAAAATAGAGATTAGGAGAAGAGCACTCGAGAAAACCAACCTATTGTACTGACCGTGCTTGATAAACCAGCGAGGGCAAAAATTGGTTAGAGTCAGAGTCACTTTTTACCGATTCTAATAACTGAATTTACTCTTTACCCTATCCAAAACCATATAAAATACCAGAACATTTATGCGTAAATAAATTTCTTGACATTTCAAAATATTCCCCATATATATATATATATATATATATATATATATATATATAGCAACTAGATCCCACCCTTTTACAGTGAAACAGATAAAATGCAACCGCAACTTCTACTCCAGCAGTTTCTTTTCTCGTACTTCCCGACTGTGGAATTCCCTTCCACATGACTGCTTCCCCGACAGCTACAATCTCCAGGAGTTTAAATGTAAGGTCAATAGACACCTCCTAACAAAATAACTCGCTTCCATTCTTTCAAACACTCTTCCCATCCTCCCAACTATTTATCACCCCCTTCTGACATTTCCTATATCTAACCACTCTTTCTATTTACCTTCCCCTATGTATCCCAAGCACAATAGTAGCAGTGGAATGCCTTGCTTGGGGTGAAACGATTAAAATATATATATATTTATTATAAATTATGTTTTAGAACATGTACATAATTTCTTCTATATATATATATGTCCTCCTCCCTACAATCATATGTTTAAACTCTATACTCACTCGGATATATATATATATATATATATATATATATATATATATATATATATATATATTGTGTGTATTTTGGCAGCATTTTTTCATTAATGCAGGTTTCATTGAATAATATAGACAAGTTCTGTCTATTACTTTTGTGTAGAATCCGTTCATACCGTCTGATATACTTGATGGTGATATCGTTGAAAGACAACAAAAAATCACAGTAATTGTTGATTTTTTTATCGGGTCTAAGCTTTCGGCTCACATAAGCCATTATCAAAGAGTAAATATTAACACACAGTAAACATAGAACGTTTAAGCTATTAACAATAAAGAGAATTAAATTGAAAATATAAGTCCATCCCTACCGTGGCGGATGGCCGAAGACAGTGGCAAAATAGTGGCGTTGTGGTCCTTGATCTGATTTACAGGCATTTGAGTACGTTATTGGAAATATCAAAATTGATTGTATTCAAACCAGGTTTAAATTGTTTAATGTAGATTGCTTCCAGGATTTTTAGTTTCTGTTTATTATTTTCTTGTTTGAGTATGTACGTGTTATCAACGAGCGTTTTTCTCAGAAGTGTGCGTTGATAACCGTGTTGTTTTAAATGACGGAATATATTTGAATTTTCATTTAAGTGCAACGTCAGACGCCGTGAGAGCGAATTTGTAGTGTGGCCAATGTAGATATTATTGAGGTTGTTAGAGATACATTCTCTAAATGGACATATGAATTTATATACTACATTATTTTTTTGCAAATCACTAACAGTGGGGGAAGAGTCGTTGCGGACGAATGAATTAGATATAGTGGATTTAGTGTAATATATAATAAACTTAATTCTTTTGTTAGAGTCTGTCGGAGAAATATTAGTATTTATGAGTTTTTTTTAGGATGTTTTCATCTAGTTGGTAGTTGGAGTGCATCTGGCTACGGTATAAGAGAGTGATATGTTTAGGATTGGTTGGGTTAGTATCATGTGTTGTTTTTTCCATGTTAAGCTTTTAAAGAAAATAACGTATTTGTTCATCAACTATGTAGTTGGGAAAATTATTATTGATGAGTGTCTGTTTTATGTTTTATGTTTTTTAGTTCACTGTGGAAGATCTGATTTGTAGATGAATTGACTTTTGCACGATATAATAGATTTTTTATAATGGCTATTTTGTAATAGTGGGGGCATTCACTAATATAATTGAGTGTGGGTACATTAGTAAAAAGGTTTTCCACATTCAGTGAAACTATTGATATAATTATAAGAAATGTTTACAGTAATCTTTCATTACCCCCACTCAAAATTAATCCCAACATCTTAAGAAAAATTCTACTAGCTTGTACTACTGAAGTGCCTTTTGTTGATCCAAACAACACTATATATATATACAACGTGACGGAGTCTCCATGGGTTCAGTGCTTGGTCCGACTTTTAGTAATTTCTACATGTATAACCTTGAAAATACTACCTTTGCAAAATTTAAAAAACCATCAATATATCTAAGATATGTTGATGATATCCTACTATTAATTAAAAATACCGACGAAATCTTACAACTTCAAAAACAGTTTCAAAATAACTCAGTTTTAAAATTCACTTATGAACTTAGCAATGATAACAAAATTCCTTTTCTTGATATATTAATTAACACTGACAACAATAAATTTACTATCTCACCGAATCAAAAACCCACTAATAAAAATCCCTCCACGTTATTTTCTTAAAAAGCTTAACATGGAAAAAACAACACATGATACTAACCCAATCAATCCTAAACATATCACTCTCTTATACCGTAGCCAGATGCACTCCAACTACCAACTAGATGAAAACATCCTAAAAAATCTCATAAATGCTAATATTTCTTCGACAGACTCTAACAAAAGAATTAAGTTTATTATATATTACACTAAATCCACTATATCTAATTCATTCGTCCGCAACGACTCTTCCCCCACTGTTAGTGATTTGCAAAAAACCAATGTAGTATATAAATTCATATGTCCATTTAGAGAATGTATCTCTAACAACCTCAATAATATCTACATTGGCCACACTACAAATTCGCTCTTACGGCGTCTGACGTTGCACTTAAATGAAAATTCAAATATATTCCGTCATTTAAAACAACACGGTTATCAACGCATACACTTCTGAGAAAAACGCTCGTTGATAACACGTACATACTTAAACAAGAAAATAATAAACAGAAACTAAAAATCCTCGAAGCAATCTACATGAAACAATTTAAACCTGGTTTGAATACAATCAATTTTGATATTTCCAATAACGTACTCAAATGCCCGTAAATCAGATCAGGGACCACAACGCCACTATTTTGTTACTGTCTTCGGCCATCCGCCACGGTAGGGATGGACTTATATTTTCAATTTAATTCTCTTTATTGTTAATAGCTTAAATGTTCTATGTTTACTGTGTGTTAATATTTACTCTTTGATAATGGCTTATGTGAGCCGAAAGCTTAGACCCGATAAAAAAATCAACAATTACTGTGATTTTTTGTTGTCTTTCAACGATATCACCATCAAGTATATCAGACGGTATGAACGGATCCTACACAAAATTAATAGACAGAACTTGTCTATATTATTCAATGAAACCTGCATATATATATATATATATATATATATATATATATAAACTGACACCTGCTATTTCTTCCAGAACACGTGCATCAATTTGCTGATCGAGGCAGAAGATAAAGAAATAAACAGAGTATACGATGCAAAATCCTTTAAATTGAAACATCTTAGTAAATCAATGATTATGATAGTTTCTTCTTTTATATATGGTTGTATCGATTACAAATCACTGATAAGTCTTTCCATTCTGAAAAATTTAGCAATGCATTTGCGTTAAACATTTTTGAGGTGGGTTCTTAAATTTCTCAGTTCGACTAGGAATCTTCCTTGGCAAAAAAATAAATTAAAAAAAAATTGATGCTTTGTTATTTGTTTAGAATTGAATGAGACCAAGAACTTTCATGCAGCATCTTCGTCATAGCTTCATTTATTATAAATAATTGTTTTAACCCGTAAACAGATGTGTGTTGTGGTGCAGTGGATATCGGCTCGGAACGAGAAATTGGGGAGCCGAGTTCGAATTACAGTTGAATTCATTGCATTCACTTACGCGCAAATACTCTTGGAAAAGGCATTAATCCATCTCTTCCCTCCAGTTATGGGTTAAATAACAGGACAGATTGGGTTCTTTAGCCTTGGCTGGCAACCAGTCTACCCCAGAAAGCAATGGCAACCTACTGCGGGATAATCTTCTGCCTAGTCAGTCATGTCTCTTTCGAGACATGATTGCCCAAGCGTGTTTCACGTATGGCACTTAACTGACTGAACCCGTAAACGCTGAGAAAATACTTAATCTTGATTTTCAATGTATTTCTTGAAGACAATTATTTGCAATGCATATATCTATATAATAGCACAGTTCTGTCAGTATCACAATCATTAATTTCTTCCATTGTAAACCATTTCCTTTCTAATTTTTAAAGGTATTTCTATAGTTAAATCACTTGTAAAGCGTTAATATTTTGCATATAAAAGCCCTATTTTGTTAGCAAATCTAGCCTTAATTCATGACTACTGGCAAACCCTTTTTCTGATTTTTTAAACACAAAATATAGACAACTTGCCATAAACTGTTTAAAGAAATTGAAATTTCTCACTGAAAACATTTTAGAACAATAATCTGCTTAAACTATTTTTTTACAACTATCATAAGAACAATATGGATATATTAAAATTTTAAATGACATAAATGCATTATATATATATATATAGTCATCCGCAGACAGATCTGTTTCGCTGTATCACAGCTCATCAGTACGGTTAGACAGCCGATTGCTTTTTACCCAGGATTACAAATGAATAAGAACGAAGAAAATAATTGCAACATTCAAAACATAAATTTAAAATAGTGCTCAATATAAAAATAGAGCAATGAATATTTATTATTGTATATATTAATTTGTAATGTTTGAAATATTATATATATATATATATATGGCCTTTACGTACGACTCCCGGGAAGGCAAGCCTGTTTAAGGGCCATGGACAGTGCTATCTTATCAATATTTACTTTTTTTTCTTGTTATATTTATATAACAGGATGTGCATTGTGGTGCATTGGATATCGGCTCGGAACGAGAAATCAGGGAGCCGAGTTCGAATTTCAGCTGAATTCATTGCATTCACTTACGCGCAAATACCCTTGGAAAAGGTATTAGACCGCCTATCTTTCCAGTTATGGGTTAAATAACAGGACAAATTCAGTTCTGTAGCCTTGGTCGACAACCAGTCTACCGCAGAAAGCAATGGCAACCTACTGCGGGATAATCTTCTGCCCAGTCAATCATGTCTCTTTCGAGACATGATCGTCCAAGCGTGTATCACGTATGGCACTTAACTGACTGATATTTATATACGTTAGAAATTAAACTAAGTACAAATGTCGATGAAATGATGTAACATTTTCGCGGATTTTAACACCATTCTGTTTTTTTTTCTTTTGTCCAAATCCGTGAATGTGTTTTGCTCATGTTGTTTCGAAAACCACTTGACTTGAGCACGACCATTATAACTGCTTTTGCTTAAACATATAAAATCCAGTATTTTTTATCCATAATAATTGAATGTGTTAAATTATTCAACTTTTGACAAAAGTTTCAAGTTGATGCTAAAATATTTTTGAAGGAAAATAGGTACCTCCACTTTCAGTTTATCTATTATGACATATTTCTTATTTGTATTTTCATACATTGCATTAAAATAGGTATATATATATATTCGTCATCCACATACAAGCCTGTTTCGCTGTATCATCAGTGTGGCTAGACATCCACTTGCTTCTGGCCGGGATCGAAATTTGGGGTTTAGTCGGAGTCACTAACCCCTAAGGTATATGCGTATGGAACCAGAGAAGGGAAAATTTAGCGTGTTATATATAAGTGGCGTATACACACGCCAGTCACCGAAAGAACTAAATTCATTATCGGAGAGTAATGCATAAATCGCGGAAGTGGTAGCAGGTTTTTTTTTATGTTTCGTTTGTATGGATGCAAAAATGACTTTTCGCATAGGTTACTGGCCCTATGCAGGAATCAAGAATATGTTTACCTTTCAGAAACTTTTAAATTTTAGAGACCGTTAACACTAACAGTCACACTCCACCCACGTCTATTGAACAGGTAAAGAGGCTTATCCCTTGTTCCCTGTTTAGGGTGTAGTTTCAGGCTTTCTCTTTTCCAATCTTTTCACTCATTTATTTATTTATTTATTTTTCAATTGGAGTAGATAGATCCATCCATCGCCCGGTTCACACTCCACCCATGTCTATTGAACAGGTTAAGAGGCTCATCCCTTGTTCCCTGTTTAGGATGTGGTTCCCAGCTTTCTCTTTTCCAATCTTTTCACTCATTTATTTATTTATTTTTTCAATTGGAGTAGATAGATCCATCTATCGCCCGGTTCACACTCCACCCACGTCTATTGAACATGTTAAGAGGCTCATCTCTTGTTCCCTGTTTAGGATGTGGTTCCCAGCTTTCTCTTTTCCAATCTTTTCACTCTTTTATTTATTTATTTTCAATTGGAGTAGATAGACTAATCTATCGCCCGGTTCACACTCCACCCACGTCTATTGAACAGGTTAAGAGGCTCATCTCTTGTTCCCTGTTTAGGGTGTGGTTCCCGGTTTTCTCTTTTCCAATCTTTTCACTCTTACGTAGCCCCCTGCGCTTCAGTGGCGTTACCGCCTTGCTCGGGGTGATACGATAAAAAAAAAAAATGATATAATACACGACTAGCACGTACCACAACCAATATACATTGTAACATACATGAAATAAGTCGAAAGTTCCCGGAATGAACAATCATCTGGATAGTTTCTCCATGCGCTAAATCTAAAAAAGAAATAAAGAAATCTTCTGTTCACAAACAAGAAAAGTACTGCAAAAACATTTAGAAAGAATTGCATTGTCATGAACAAGTATATTACCAGAAGTGTACGTGTGTTTCAGAACTCTTCTTTCTTTCTTTTTTCTTTCTTTCTTTCTCTTTTAAAAAAGAAATGTGTATCCACTCAAACTCACTAAGCATATATCTACTAAAAACGTTTGTGGTGATAAATGTCAGATTAAAAATCCATTTCTTTGTCAATGCACTTAATTCAGCAGTAAATAATAATCCCTTGGGTCAAACATAATACAGTAAAATTTTTGGATAAAAATTCAGACAACTACATGCTAGGTTACGGCCCCATATGGTTTGTAGATAGATAGATAGATAGATAGATAGATAGATAGATAGATAGATAGATAGATATGAACAGACTGAGATAGATAGATAGATAGATAGATAGATAGATAGATAGATAGATAGATAGATAGATAGATAGATAGATAGATAGATAGATAGATAGATAGATAGATAGATAGATAGATAGATAGATAGATAAATAAGGAGAAAAAAAGGTGGTGGGGTGTGCTCTTCGTATTGTATTTTCCCCTTTATATTTTTCGCGCCGAGAAAGTGTTTTATGAACTCGACCTTAGTTTGGGTGGTGAGGTCATGCAGCAGTCAAATAACTAATTTAGTTTTGAGGATTAATAAAGCCCTACCATGACTATCGAAAAGTGGTCTGGGTCCTACCCACTTATTCCCTTCAGGAACGTGAATTTAAAGGATGGTCATTCATTTGCTGCTAATCATTTTATTATTGCGATTCCCCTCGGACCAACTCCCAATGGGACAGGTCAAGTGAGGGAGAGAGCCTTAGAAAACGAAAGTCATCGGACAGCACATGTTCGTATTCAGTCAGTGAAGTGCCATACGTGAAACACGCTTGGGCGATCATGTCTCGAAAGAGACATGACTGACTGGACAGAAGATTATCCCACAGTAGGTTGCCATTGCTTTCTACGGTAGACTAGTTGCCGACCAAGACTATAGAACCCAATCTGTCCTGTTATTTAACCCCTAACTGGAAGGAATAGACGGATTAATACCTTTCCCAAGGGTATTTGCGCGTAAGTGAATGCAATGAATTAAACTGGAATTCGAACTCGGCTCCCCGATTTCTAGTTCTGAGCCGATATCCACTGCACCACAACGCACATGTTCGTATTAAATAGAGAATTTGTAGTGAATGGCTTCACAATACTTTTCATTTTTATTGAGTCATTTTTTGTAACACTATGTCCCTTTGGAACGTGGACGATCATGATGCTTCACAAATTCCAACGTTTTTTATTATTTTTATGAATAATAAAAATAATTGGTTGTCGCAAAAGCTCGTAAACACTTGCGAAAAATTGAATTTTTATGCAATTTTGCGTTTATATTATTATAGTGATCTTCATCCTTGTATTCCAGATGGCAATTGATAAAATTGAGCTGCGAGTTTTGATTCGTTACTTCTGGAAGCGAGGTTTTTCAACCAGAAAAGCTGTAGAAGAGATGTGTGCTGCCGAAGGTGAAGGAACAATTGCATATGCGGCGATCTCAAAGTGGTACAAGCATTTCGATTCTAGTGATATGAGTATTGAAGATAAGCCTCGTTCGGGACGGCCGTTAAAGTTGGACGATGGAGACTTGCAAACCGGGTTGGACATTGTGCCTTTATCGAGCACTCGAAAATTGTCTGATGAGCTTGGAGTTGGCAAATCGACAATTCACCGACATTTGAAGGAACTTGATTTTGTTCACAAAAAGCCGCGCCGAGATCAGCACGAATTCACCGAGGCTTAAGCCAACAGAAATTTGTCGTCAATTGCTCAGCAATCCATTGGACGAGCGTTTTTGGAAGTGCATTGTGACATTCGGTGAGAAATGGGTCTATCTGGCCCAGCACAATCGAGACAAGCGATGGGCTCAGAAAAGGCAAGAGACACCGTCTGTTCCAAAACAAGATCGATTCGGCAAGAAGGTCATGTTGTGCGTTTGGTGGAACTTTGAAGGAATCGTGCATTTTGAGTTGGTTCCAAATGGTCGTGCCATCAGTGCCGAACTTTACTGTCAGCAGCTTGAGCGGGTCTACGAAAAGTTGAAGCAAAAGTACCTGGCTCTGATCAACCGAAAGCACGTTTTGATGCAGCAGGACAAGGCCAAGCCACACACCGCCAGGAAGACCAAAGACAAGTTTGAAGAGCTGGACGGCGTTGAGGTTCTGCCACATCCAGCCTACAGTCCTGACTGTGCTCCATCAGATTACGGCCTTTTCCGCTCAATGCAACACTTTTTGAAGGGCCGCCGATTCGACTCGTTTGATGAAGTTGAGGAAGCGTGTCAAGAATTCTTTGATTCAAAGCCGGCTGAATGGTACTTTGACCAAATCTGAAAGCTTGCAGATCGATGACAGAATGTCTTGGAAAATGATGGTCTTTATTTTGAGCAATAGTTTTTGTTGTTTTTGCGAGTAAAATTTCAATTTTTTGCAAGTGTTTACGAACTTTTGAAACAATCTAATATAATCACTCGTTATTTTTGGAAAATTATCAAATTTTAAGTTAAATTAATCTGATTTGAAGCAAATATTACTTGTTTATGGCATGAAATTTAGAATAAAAATAGTTCTTAATCACAAAGGTTTGTCTCGTTGACCTATCAAGTAAGCGATGAAAGAAGCTATCAATCTGGAAGTATGGTGACCAAAAGTTGACATAACCCAGTTTAACATTTCGTAAAAGGAAATAAAACGTGACTTTTAATGATAATTCTGTTATTAATTTCCATAGTAAAAGAAAATGTGCAGTTTAACATTAAAAACAAAAATTGGAAATTATTGAAAATGTTTTAATGATTTGTCCTGAGCATATAAATTTTCGATTTGTAAATAAAGTCTATTTTTAATGAATTAAAAACCGACGACACTGAGCAACTGGAAGAAATTTAAAAAGATGTTTGAAACACTAATTAGCAAAGAAAAAAATGAAAACAATTATTATAAAAATTCATTATTCATCGAAATTTTTTTCTTCTGAAATATATTATTTATAAAACCAATTAAAACTTTATCTGCATTAAAAATAGCGTAGTTTTAATGCATTGTTGATTTTAATATTTGGAACAGATTTGAGGAAAAATGGTCCCGTAATTAAAAAAAAAAATTACATGATTTACATTTCCTAGTGAGTCCTGACTAATAAAAAGATTGGTAGAATGTATTTCTAGAAGTTTTATTGCGTAATATTACGTTTTGCTTAATAGTCACATTACGTAAACACAGCGTGAATCGCTGATGGAAAACAAAAAAATAAATTTTAATTGAAATTTCGAACGTATTAGAAAGGATTAAATTAAAAAAAAATAATAGCAACAAAATTTGATCTTTCCTCTTTTCTCTTAATAATAGCATAAATATTTTGATCATAAAACTTTGTTTTTATAAAGTTTGAGCTCTTTTAACATTATGCTATTCTGTTTTTTTCGGCAATTGAGTGGAGGTACTTATAAAAGACAAAATTTTCCTTTCTTTCTTTTTTTCTCTCTTGCTATAAGATCACTCGTAGCCTCGTAGATGAAAACGCCCATTTTTTCTGGCGGCTGAACTCTCTCTCCACTTTCCTTTGGTCGTTCCAAGTGTAGACATGACCCACGCACACACCTATGAAGCGTCACAGAAATTACTTTGACATTTATCTGTCTTAAAAGGTTAATTTAAAGGAACGGACACTTCCGATGGATATATATATATATATATATATATACTCTGGCGCGTACGCATCGCTCATTCAGTAAAATGAATTAGAGCACTCTGGCTATTGGGCGCATATAATGATAATATATGCGCTAAAAAGTCTGCCTTTTTCCACCGAACGCTCATAGCTCAGAGTTAGAATCGCCGACTGACGCCAATTCGGTCGGGTTTCAATCCTGGGTTAAAAAGCAATCTGAGTCTAACCGTACTGATGAGCTGTGAAACAGATCTGTCTGCGGATGACAATATATATATATATATATATATATATATATATATATATATATATATTAATTATCAAATACACCTAAAATCAGATATTAAAAATAAATAAAATAGTTTTTAATTTTAGTTTTAAAATTTTTATATTTGGTTGCTGTTAATTTGGCCATACCTGTGAAGAAAAATTTATATAGGGTACAAATGACGCCAGCATGTTTTAAAAAACGTCTCCAAAAGGCGCTGTCTGGCGGTGAAGATGAACTCCACTTATGCATGGTGATCAGTTTAGACTGGTCATTAAGTACACTATATTCAAAAGAAAATTAAGTCTACTGTTGCGTTTTTGTTTGGAGTGGGAGGGCATCAGCCACAATCCTCACCCAAGACCTCCTATATATATGGTTAATATATAGGAGGTCTTGCCTCACCCCAGGCGCTACCAGACTTATGCACGCCGTTGCTTTAAGCTTTCTCTTCATCTGTGTAAAACTTGTTTAGCATTCACAGTCATATAGACAGTGGGGGTATTACATAGCTACTCAGCACTTTTTTATTGCTTCTAGCAAAATTTCCCTTTTTTAACACTTTGCTTAGCTTTTGTAAGGCATATTTCGGTATTCAAATGAACCTTCGAATTTCTGTCACATTTTCTGTCATTATTGCATATCCACTAGGTACCTCAACGAATTCACTGAAAAAAAAAAACAACAACAAAAAAAAACAAAAAAAAAAAACAACGCAAACTAAATAAAAACAAAGTTTTATCGGTAAAAAATGTTCATGTTATTATTAAGAGGATAGATAAAAGTATTTTAAAATTATTTAAAAAATTACTTTAATTCTATTTACTTTATTTCTATTTCTATTTGAAATTTTGGTATTATTGTAGAGGAATATCCTGTCCTACACCGGAATGGATATGGTTCGGTCTATAAAAGACTGTGACTGGAGTGAACTATAGAGCCGTCGCCACTAGACGGCTTTATGACAGAGAGCAATAACCCAGTCGTGGTTCCGCCGAGGGGTAGAAACACGACTGGGGAATAATAGACAGACATTTTTTGGCTGGGCCATATAGCCCGGAAAGCCCAGATATAAACTGACCATGTGTCATATGTTGCCCTTACTGGGAGGGACAGCTAAATAATGCCGTCGCCACTAGACTGACGACTCTACGACTCTGTCAGCCCTCTGCCTTCGGGTAGAGGGCGCTCTCTGCTTCCGAGCAGAGAGCAATAACCCAGTCGTGGTTCCGCCGAGCGGTAGAAGCACGACTGGGGAATAATATACAGACATTTTTTGGCTGGGCCATATAGCCCGGAAAGCCCAGATATAAACTGACCATGTGTCATATGTTGCCCTTACTGGGAGGGACAGCTAAATAATGCCGTCGCCACTAGACTGACGACTCTACGACTCTGTCAGCCCTCTGCCTTCGGGTAGAGGGCGCTCTCTGCTTCCGAGCAGAGAGCAATAACCCAGTTGTGGTTCCGCCGAGGGGTAGAAGCACGACTGGGGAATAATAGACAGACATTTTTTGGCTGGGCCATATAGCCCGGAAAGCCCAGATATAAACTGACCATGTGTCATATGTTGCCTTTACTGGGAGGGACAGCTAAATAATGCCGTCGCCACTAGACGGCTTTATGACGCTGTCAGCCCTCTGCCTTCGGGCAGAGGGCGCTCTTTGTTTCCGAGCAGAGAACACTAACCCAGTCGTGGTTCTGCCGAGGGGTAGAATCAAGACTGGGGAAAAATAGACTGACAATTTTTGGCCTGGCTATATGGATGTGTGTTGTGGTGCATTGGATATTGGCTCGGAACGAGAAATCGGGGAGCCGAGTTCGAATTCTAGCTGAATTCACTGCATTCACTTACGTGCAAATACCCTTGGGAAAGGTATTAATCCATCTATTCCTTCCAGTTATGTGTTAAATAACAGGCCAGATTGGGTTATATAGCCTTGGTCGGCAACCAGTCTTCTGCAGAAAGCAATGACAACCTCCTGCGGGATAATTTTCTTCCCAGTCAGTCATGTCTCTTTCGAGACATGTTCGTCCAAGCGTGTATCACGTATGGCACTTAACTAACTGATATGGCCTGGAAGACCCATATTAAATAGATCTTGTATCACATCTACTCTTCGGGTAGAGAGCGCTCTCTGTTTCCGAGCAGAGAGCACTAACTCAGTCGTAGTTCCGCCGAAGGGTAGAATCACGACTGGGGGAAAATAGGCAGATATTTTTTGGCCTGGCTATATGGCTGAGAAAACCCATAATAAAAAGACCTTGTGTCACATCTAGCCTTACGTGGGAAGCTTGGTAAATGCCGCCCTCGTCACTAGACTGACGGCTCTATGCACTGACAAGCCCTCTGCCTTCGGGCGGAGAGCGCTCTTTGCTTTCGAGCAGAAAGCACTAACCCAGTCGTGGTTCCGCCGAAGGGTAGAATCACGAATAGACAGATATTTTTTGGCCTGGCTATATGGCCGGGAAGACCCACAATAAAAAGATCTGGTGTCACATCTAGCCTTACGTGGGAAGGTTAGTAAATACTGCCATACTCTCTAGACGAGAGCCTTACGTCACTAGACGGAAGCATACGTCACTAGACGGAAGCATTCTTCACTAGACGGACGCATACGTCCTAGACAGAGACATTGCCTACTTGATTGTTGAATTGTCTATTGGTTTATTGTTCTGTGGTATAATAAATCTCTATTCCTATATCTTCAGTGTTAAATATTCTTGCACTATTTTCTTGTTTATCCCCTCACGGGATATAACAGGTATAAAATCTTATTTTTCTTTCGTCCGTGAGTGTTGCAATTTTTACAAAGGTTTATTACGGCAAACCTAATATTACGCAAGTCACTTTTTGCCGGTGCAAAACATTAATTTAGAAATACTTGCAAAAATCAAATAATGGTCGGATTTTGATGAAAATTTCAGGACTTATTAATAAATGACTGTGTTTTTGAAATAATATTTTTAGAAAATCTTTGTAAAAATATTTTTTACATATGTTACCCCCACCCCATTAATTTCCTGAAATTTCTAGAAATTCGTGAGAGTCCGCCCATCTACCTAATATCAATTAAATTCAGAAGTTTTTGGGAAATGCTAATCAACTGTTTTTTTTTTTTCTAAATTAGCCCCTTTTAGAAAATCTGTTCCGAATTGTGGCAACAAAAATGCAATAAATCTTCGCCATTTTTTATTTAAATAAACTTTTAATTGGTTTTATAAACAATATATATTAAGGACATCGTTGTCTGTAAAGAAAAACAATAATGAATAATGAATTTTTACAAGAATTGTTTTCATTTCTATAATTTTCTTTTAATAATTTGTTTCAAGAATCTTTTAAAAAATTTCCTCCTTCATCGCTCACGCTAAGTTAAGTTATTACGTGATTGAACAGGTTAAGAGGCTCATCCCTTGTTCCCTGTTTAGGATGTGGTTTCTGGTTTTCTCTTTTCCAGTCTTTTCACTATTACGTAGCCCCCTGCACATCAGTGCAGGGGGCTACGTAATAGTGAAAATTTTTTTAATCGTATCGCCTTGCTCGGGGCGATACGATTAAAAAAAACAAAAAGACTATGTTTACTAATCGAAAATTGAAAAGCTTAATACAAATAATCGAACCATTCGATTTTTAAAATAGTTAAAACATTTTAATTGTGTACGTATGATGACCCGTAGTTATTTTTTTACGGGTGGCCGTACGTGATGTATATCATTAAAAGATCACGTATTTCAAAGGTTGCACTCCTTACAGAAAAATAAACCCCTAAAAAACTATATAAACATCTTCAGCAGGGTACTGTTCTTTCATCTCGCCCCCGTATTTCCTATGCCTTACGTTTTTAACATTCAAATCATCCATTCAAAATTTAAAGCAAGTTTTACATTTTAATTTCTAGTTTACTAATTTTGTTTAAAAAAAGTAATTATGAAATTCACAATTCGTGCAGGTACCTAAAAAGAATATGAAAACTAGATATTAAAATAAAAATTAATAAATGCCATAACATTTCATAAATTATTGAGTTACCTCTGTCATGTTATATAATTTCATTCTGTGTTATTAAATTCTAAAATCATTTTAAAAGAACGTTTGTTATTATTTTAATTTTAATTTTTTATAAAACATCTTCAAAAGTAAGGCTATAAAGCTAAACTAACTAAAATTCTAAAAATATCAGATAATCGTTCAAAATATTGTATTAAATTTTAAATTTTGTTGTATAGCTAAAACCCTAAAAACGAAGCGTACGATTAAGCTACATAAAGTTATGTCAAATTCGTCCTCCATACTTAGCATTTTTTGACGGCTTTTGTCTGTCTTGTCAATTATCGCCTCTGATAAAATGATGATGACCCCTGATAACAAGGCTACAGCAATTAAGAAACGCTTTTGTAGTACATTTCAGGCAGTAAGCAAGTAATTTTTGTTTTAAATCAGATTCAGATAAGTTTAAGTTTGCTAATTTTAATGAATAAAATAATATGTCACCGAGGTATATTTTATTTTTGCAAGATTTTTTAAAACTGAGAATGTGTCGATCGATGAAAAATGGCCAAAAAATTGAATTCTTTTTTAAATAAAAAAAAATTTAGATTCCAATTAATAATTTCGCTTTGAAATACACCAGTGTATTTTGCTTACTGGAATCAGTAAATTTAATCTCTTGACTTTCAATTAATGCTAAAATTAAAGCTCCAAGAAAACTTTTTATTTTTAAAAATTCAATTTAAATTTAGGTATCGAAAATGAGTGGAGGTATCTAAATTACCCACTATTTCATGTACTACTTTATATTGGCTTGTACATTTATCATACATACTTAAAGTGCATTGAATCACCACTACATACATACTTGCGTATATAACATAGACATAGCAGCAGTCGGATATAAAATCCTCAGCCGCAGAAATCAAACTGATAAAATTTAATGATAGATATATATCAACGGACAAGAATAAATTAACAATTCAAATAATTAATTTCGTAGTTTCTAGCTAATCATAGGCTTTACAGTTTCTTTTTTATTAACCTAGAAAATCAGCCTACTTGATCGAGTTTTGGACGCAGGCGACATTGAAGTCTTACGCTGCTGCACGTACTTACTCTGAACTGGATCTCATTCCACGAAACAAACACATTAGACATTACAGTATGCTATTATTTGTTTAGTTATTTATTGTTCTGTCCAGTATTAACTTGATCTTTAAATACATTGAACACCACAAAGATTGTAGTATTAAAGTTTAAAAAAATACAAACACTGCAAAAACATCTAGTGTGTTATTTGGCTTTAACTATAATTATGATATTTAAAACCTATTTTCGTTAACCCAGGACTCTTCAGTACAACATTATCAAGCTTTGCTCGTTGAAGAACACAACACTATATCAGATTTTAATAAGTAATATTTACCCCCGTAGATAATTAGTTTAATCAAATTCACCCAATGCAAGTTAGTAAAGCCACTAAAACTCATTGTTTAATGACAGCTTTTCTAGAGGCTGTCGGATTCGAACCGGAATACTAAAAATGGATTAATCTTTTGTGCCGTGCAGTGCTGTGCTGTGCTGTTGGTAAACTAAAACGTTCTATAAACTGTTTACTGAGTGTGAATGAATTAGAAAACAGAAACATTAAGGATCGAAAGCATTAGAAACGTAATCAGGAAGACAGCAGATAACGATTGACATTGTATTTTAATTTGTGAGCATCAAATTTGGCTGGAAAACATATAACCGGAAGAGTGCTTCACAAGCGATAAGTGCGAAAAAAAAGAAACTGATGGCATAGAACTTACGCTTACATCTAGCCAATTAAGGTGCAAAAAGAAGAAACCTTGATGCTAAATTGACAAGTGCATTTAAATGCATAAAGTCTAGGTACCATATCGAAGTGCTCACACACCAAATCGCCATGAATGTATTTATAGACAAGACACAAGGAAGCATCTTTACGGTGGCAGGAAAGTGACTGAAGCCGAGATGCCAGGTCAGGACCAATGATATTGCTGATTTTTCTCTGGATGTTATGAAGAGTTTCTAAATATATAGCAGGAGTATCGGACCATATGTGGCAGTAATATCAAAACATGGAGGAATAGCAAACTTATATATATACAAAATAGATTATGGGGAGAAAAATTGTCTAGTACGGCTAATTGAACCAACTTTCTTAGCAGTAATCATAGCAATGTATTCAGTAAAGTTTTTCCACTTAATATTAGCCGATAATGTTAGCTCGAGAAGACACAATGAAGCACTCTCTTAAATAATCTATCTATCTATCTATCTATCTATGATTGATTCTACACAATCGTTTACACAATCGTCACAGATAAATAAGACATGTGTCCCTACAAAGACTGAAATTTGGTGCAGTGTAGGGAGAAAATAGTCATTTTATCAGAAAAAAGTGTAGAACTATGTCACTAAAATTTGTCAGCTTTATGGACAACAACGCAGATCTCGAACTGATGTTTAAAATTGGTTGGAAGAAATATGTGTCATGAACATATTACAGTACACAGGATTCCTTTGTTGTCGGCACAAACTACCAGCTTAAATAATAAAAGGCGTCAGTCGTTTCAGAGGGATAATGTAAATTTTTATCTCACTATTCCGGAACGTCATCTGTCCAATTGTCGTTCACTTACCCTGTGTCTTGACATTGCCATTGGATTAGTTAACTGAAATCTTGAGAAAGACCAATGACTATTGTGTGTGTAGCCTTGAACGTTACGGGCACATAACTCTGTTGAGCATAGCTTTTGGTTAAAATTCTAAAGAACACAGATAAACCTGGGAAGATTTGAATTGTGAAAAGAACAATCCAAGACAATTTGCACCCAGTTGACGAGAGATAGAACAGAAGACAACATCAAAACCGCACTGATCAATTTGAGTCAATCAAATCCATTCAATAGGGTGAAACATTGTTTAATGACAGCTTTTCTTGAGACTGTCGGATTCGAACCGGAATTCTGAAAATGGATTAATCTTTTGTACCGGTGCTCCAGTGCTGTGCTGTGCTGTTGGTGAACAAAACGTTCGAAAACCTTTTAGATCACGTCATAATTATTCTCTGTAGCATTTATTCTATACTTTGCTTCTGGAATTTTTTTGTGGAGACTAAAAAGAGATGCGAGCAGGTCTGTCCTGTGCGGAATAACCCGTCTGGTCGAGCTCGATCTAGGGCGTCCGCTTTCGCTGAGAATGTAACTAACTTTCTGTTGTGCCGTTCTATAATCGATTAGACACGAAAGGAAGTTAGGCAGTTCGAAAAGGTGTCGGGGGCCAAGATAACACAACAAGTTCATTAAATCTTTCATTTAGATGGTCCTGTACACATTCGCTGAAGTTAAAAGTCAAAATGGTCGGGTCAGACTTTGTTTCAAACATAGTTATTCTTAAAGGGCAAGTTACTTAAAGTAGAAGTTGCTTAATGTACATTCTTATTCTATGTACCGAGTGTCTGTGTTTATCCTGTTTTTATTCCTACTTTAGAGGAGGATAACGGAGGTATAGGAATGCTGCACTTGGTAAGGTACACGCATTGAAGTCATAACTGTAGTTTTGTGACCGAAGAAACAGTTTGATCGCTTTTCCTAAAATCGAAGAGTCAGTTAAGTGCTATACATATACGTGATACACGCATTGGCTGATCATGCCTCAAAAGAGACATGACTGACCGAGTAGAAGATTATCCCGCAGTAGGTTGCCATTGCTTTCTGCGATAGACTGGTTGCCGACCAGGGCTATAGAACCCAATCTGTCTTATTACTTAACCCATAACTGGAGTGAAGAGACGGATTAATACCTTTCCCAAGGGTATTTGCGCGTAAGTGAATGCAAGGAATGACATGAATACAGGCGAGAGATTGTTGACTGTCGACGGGTGCTGTCGACTGTCGACGGGCTATTGCCGACGTGTGCTGTCTAGGCTACTTTTCTTAGGCTAGGTTATATCGAGAAATCTGCTTGAAGCGGGTCTGGGCTTGTTGGAGGAGGAGTCTTGCTCGAGGTGGAGTTGAGCGCCGCGCCAGACGCCAATTACCTCAGCTAGTTGTCATCTGACACCTGATCTGGGGCACACGGCTACTTCAAAGTTTACAAAGTGGGCTGGGATGATTTGTCTGGTTTTGATCGCTGTGGGGTAGGCTTGGCAGAAATCACTGAACATGTCTTTTACCAATGTTGTGCGGTTTGGAGGATCTGTCAGCGAGCTGACGATTCGGATCACTTCCGACTACTTCCTGTAATTGGATGACGTGAACGTGTGCGACAGTGCGTCGCCTTTGTGGACAGGGGGTTGGAACGAATAGTGTTTTGTTTATGCTGACAGCTGTAGTTAGGATAAAGATGTGGAATATGCGTTTGAAGAACAAATAATTTCTTGTGATGACCTGATTTCTTACTTTAAATATCAGCCTCAAATCAGTTAAGTGCCATACGTAATACACGCTTGGGCGATCATGTCTCGAAAGAGACATGACTGACTGGGCAGAAGATTATCCCGCAGTAGGTTGCCATTGCTTTCAAGGCTATAGAACCCAATCTGTCCCGCTATTTAACCCATAACTGGAAGGAAGAGACGGATTAATACCTTTCCCAAGGGTATTTGCGTGTAAGTGAATACAATGGATTCAGCTGGAATTCGAACTCGGTTCCCCGATTTTTCGTTCCGAGCCGAGCCGATATCCACTGTACCACAACGCACATCCCAGCCTCAAATAAGATAGAAAAAAATTAAATCAAGGGAATTTTGTTGAAAGAAGGACAGAATTAGTGAGCTTGGATTGGGTAAAAGCATGACCTTCGTTATAGAAGGTCGTGCTTTTACCCAATCGTAAGGTCGTATAGAAGGGCTTTTACCACGAAGGTCGTGGTAAAAGGCGCTAGATTGTAGGTTTTTTTTAAAAGAAAGCGTGTGCAGCAGGTAGGTTTAGTTTCTATTAGAAAACTATTAGTATTTTGAGTGCTATATCCGATCATAGTTGATCTATTTATAACTTCTAATTATATATGTAAACATCTGCGTTCATTTTGTTATTTTCTACACACATGCATTGTTCGGTGGATTTATCTGCCCCGAAGCCCGGTTTATTAATTCCCTTCCCCATTTCTTTTGTCCATTTCTACTCTTTGTCAGAGTAGATACATACTTCTTACTATTAAAAAAAAGTGTAACACATGGGTACGAAAATGTAACGCGCCTTATCCTTCAGCTTTTCTATTTCTAATTAGTCGTAAAAGTAGTCGTATTACTACGCATTCTTTTGTTTTTAACTTTTAGCTTTCCTTCCTTCGATCACTTTTCGTTTGGAGATATGCTAACCTCCAGGAGAGCAACTGTTTTCGCCGATATGATGTAGAGTTATATTGAATCAATTGCTTGGTATACTACTAGGCAGGTTTGTTCATTGTGTCGAGCGAGACAGTGTTTCTCGTCAGAATCCATCTCGCACATTTATTAGAATCCATCTTGCACATTTATTTAAGGACTTGTAGAGTCCTTAAATATTGCTGCCATATCTGATCTAGCGCTCCTAATATATAGCTCGAGGTTCTCAACAAAAACTAAAGTCTGTAATGTAACTTTGATCTCTCATCTCGACATCAGTCACTTCTCACTGGCGTGACTTGGGTTCCCTGTGTCTTTTCTATACATATTTTCATGGCGGTTGCCTTGACTGGTAGGTTGGAAACTAAGTCTTCTTGTTTTAGTATTGAACTTTTTTTATGTGCCATGTTCCTTCAGAACGTAGGCGACTATGACTCTCCACCTCTTTCTGTCCCTTGTAGTTGTTAATAAGTTTTGTCTTTACGCTGTTTACATTATTCGGACTATTGTGCTCATCTTCGTTGCCATTTTTACAACGTTTCGGCCGTTGTACGCTCCAGCCTTCTTCAGGTGCTAGGAATTTCGAACCGAACCGAACCCTTTATTTTCATTTGTTGTGCGAAGCTGCTTCTTGTAGCCATGAGTTATCTCCCTTTAACCTGATGTTCTAAGTTATTTGTTCACCCCTGTTGTAGCCTGATATTGAACTCACGACACTTTGGGTTAAGTCACTGGAATTAACCAATACCTATATTCACTAGGCCTTGTGTCGTGAAGAAGGCTGGAGCGTACAACGGCCGAAACGTCGTAAAAATGGCAACCAAGATGATGACAATAGTCCGAATAATGTAAATAGTGTAAATACTTCCTCAACTGTGTTGGGGTTATTGGTAATTAAGTGAATGTATTTCTCGTTTTGACCGTTATAGACTTTTGAAGAATCTGGTGCGTAAGTGTGAAATTGTTGATTAATTGTATTATCTGTTGGAATGTACGTTTTGTCGGTCGGTCGGGTATATCTTTTGGTTAGAGTTCAGTATATTGTAAATATATGTACATTCTGGTATAGACATTAAATTCAAATCAGACCTCTGGTATTTCCGAGTTCTGGGTTTAAACTACGTCGGGCAGTAAAGTTTCTGATCAGGAGATTGAACAGTTTGGGAAGCGTCGAATCATTTCTTAATTGCTGTTGTTCCCAGGTTCACCTTGACCTGTTAACACCTGTTAGCGTCTCAGTCATGGGTATATATAGTGAACCCCGAAACAATAGATTTTATAGCAAAATGACCGACTATACATTTTATCTGTAGTTGAAACCATAAAATAATGTTTTAATTTTTCAATTGTTTCTTTCTGTTTGTAATAAGTTGCCCTTTTGTTTCTATTTAAAACTTAAAACTTCGTCGTTGCTTACCATGGTATTCTTAGCAATCGTCGGTAGGCCATTTCTCTTCATTTATGAGAAAATTGTCTAGCATTCACTGCCATATAGAAGGTCTTAAATTATATAACAGTCCTGTTATGAATGGGGTGTTTGCCTCATAATTAAAATGCCTTAACTTACAGTATAATTCATGGTCCGTGGACGAATATGTGTGTGTGCAGCACGTGGAAAAAATGCATGGAACAAAAGAAAAGCAGATATTTACTCACGGTTGACCGGAAGTATACATTTATTTTACACGGAGAAACATACAACATAGGTACATACAGAATCAGTGAATTGAACGTTTTTTTTTTGTTTTTATTTTTATTTTTATTTTTTTGTTTTTTAACTTGGCAGAAATTTCTTTGGTTGTTGGAATATTTGTTTCTGTCTTTCTTTTTCTTTGCCGACTATTAGATTCTTTCTTTCTTTCTTTCTTTCTTTCTTTGCCGGCTATTAGATTGTTTCTGTTTTTCTTCCTAGGGGGCTCGTGATTCTAGCTCCTTCCACCCCTCGAAGCCCCAGTCAGATACTGGCTACATTTGACAACCGACCCTCGCCCCGTATCACTTGAACTGACCAAAAAGGTAAAAAGAATTAATTTTTAGCTTATTGGAAGTTTCATGTGTTGGGATAGTTTGCAACTTTAAAAAAAAATATTGTTAAAAGTAAGTCATTTTAAAGTTATCGGGTTGTGTTTCACAACCATTAAGACAGAAGAACATACATGTGTTCTTAACCATTGACGGCGATATTCCAAGTGTGTTGAGTCGTGCGTCTCACGTCTGAATGTCGCGGTGATCACGTGACTTGCGTGGAGCCACTTTCAGAGGTGAAAAGGGAGGTACTCTGTTTTGGAACAGGAAAGGGTTAATTCCCTTGGAATATGTTTTTATTCGTCCTAAAAAGTCCAATACTCTTTTCTTTAATTTTGTTAAATATGTCATGTTCTTCTTTTCCACTCATGCAGCTTTCTTCATAACAGTGTTTGCATCCTTCTCTTACCAATTCTCTGACCCCACCTGTAACTAGTTCCCCTTTCTCATTACTCTCCTCTCAGTGTAACCCCCTGCGCACCAGTGGTAGTACTGCTTTGCTTGGGGTGAAATGATTATAAAAAAAATACATTTGTTACATTTGTGTTCAAAGTAAATTCTCAATATCAAGACCAACAGGCAGCAGCTTATCATCACTTATATAATTGGTGTAACACAATCTTTCTTTTAGCTATCACCCGGTTCACACTCCACCCACATCTATTGGACAGGTTTAGAGGCTCATCCCTTGTTCCCTGTTTAGGATGTGGTTTCCGGCTTTCTCTTTTCCAATCTTTTCACTTTTCTTTTCTTTTTTTTTTTCAATTGGAGTAGATGGACTGAACTATCGCCCGGTTCACACTCCACCCACGTCTATTGAACAGGTGTAGAGGCTCATCCCTTGTTCCCTGTTTACGATGTGGTTTCCGGCTTTCTCTATTCCAATCTTTTCACTTTTCTTTTCTTTTTTTTTTTCAATTGGAGTAGATGGACTATCGCCCGGTTCACACTCCACCCACGTCTATTGAACAGGTGTAGAGGCTCATCCCTTGTTCCCTGTTTACGATGTGGTTTCCGGCTTTCTCTCTTCCAATCTATTCACTCTTATAGCCCCCTGCGCACCAGTGACCTTACTGCCTTGCTTGGGCTGATGTGATTTAAAAAAAAAATATCCCCTGTTTTGTGTTGTGTCTTGCTAATTTAGATTTAGTGATCTTGTCAAGTGCGAGATTGGGGCAACGCATTCATCTTCCTGCCACTCCACCAACATGGCGTCATTTCAGACTGAGCTAAGCTTTGTAAATATCATAAGTGTGTGTTTCTGTAATATCAGTCTTCCTGTATGGAAGTGAATGTTGGGCAATCTCTTCTCAGATGAAGAAGAGAATCGAAATAACAGAAATGTGATTCTACAGCAAGAAGCTGAAAATACCATGGATCGAACATGGTACATAAAGAGGAAATAGAGTTTGGAAAATTTGATACTCACGAGACAGATTGAAGGCAGGGTTAGAGATAAACAACCCATAACATACTTAGAGATCTTAGGTAAATGGGTGGTGAGAAATGACTTAGGAGAAATACCCCCCCCCCCAAAAAAAAACAACATTTTTTTAAATCGAGCTACAAAGAACAGGAAATTGTGGAGAATCATGACACAACACATAGAAGAAGGGGTTCTCCTTGTAAGCAAACTTTCTACGATACGATCAGCTCTTCTTATTATTTCCCACTGTCCTGTTTTCTTTCTTTTTCTTCCGTTGTTTCCTGATTTTTGTTTGTTTTGTTTGTTTGTTTTTGAAAACGTAATCTGCATATGCTATAAAACCTATGTTACTGTCTCGACCTTTTGATTTTGAGAATGGCTGACGTGCTAATCTTCTCATCCACATGTCTACCAGCAATTCTCTCTTTCCATATACGTCACTAAAAAAATCCCTTTCAAGCTGCGACCCATTTTATACAGTCAGCTCACGTAATTTTAGAGTCACTCAACTGGATAAAGCTTAATCGTTATAAATATGCATAGAAAAGAAAGAGGTATTGACCAGAGACGTTTATCTGATAAAAAACAAACATTAAATCGAGGCGAATGTGAGCTCTTATTTATCTGAAACTATTTACTTCTATCAATATATATATATATATATATATATATATATATATATATATATATATATATATATAATTGATGAGACAGAATATGTCCAAAGGCAAAATAAATGACAAGAAGTAACAATTACTCTATCGTAACAATTGCACATGTTCGGGTCGGAGATATATAAGCAGGTAAACCGGTTTCAAGTATTTAATTTTGATGCTTTGATGTTTTGAATGTCGAATATTTCATTTTGATATTTTGAATGCCGTATTATTTGACAAGAAGAAAGTTTTGGATGATTGTGCTAAAGGCCAAATAGTTGTTGCCAGGCGAGTAGGTCAGCACATTTAAAAAATGACACAGATTGTAACTATTAATTGGCAATGGTCCTAGGAGAAAAAAAATCACCATCCACTCATAAAGCATTGGTCGGCAAAGCCTTATCGAATGCGAGGAGTGAATATATGTTTCCCGCCAAGTACGAAACAAACGAAAGGCTACTGTGTTAAAATTGCAAATCGCTCTAATCAAACCGAAAGAAAGAATGCACCCTAAGATTGTACGTCGGTCTTTGTTGTATATTTGGTCGTGTAAGCGCAGGCCAGTTAGTGTTCCCATCCTAAAGAAGTCAACCAAATGTATTTGCCTATTTTTCTGAGATGAGGTAGTATTTACACTATTTACATTATTCGGACTATTGTCCTCATCATCTTTCCTGTTTTTACGACGTTTCGGCCGTTGTATGCTCTGGCCTTCTTCAGATGCTCTGAATTTTGAATCGAACGCTTTAATCACTGGGATATATCATTCTCATTCCTT